>LQRL01068254.1:1351-16138 GCA_001703475.1 Hydroides elegans | reverse complement strand
GTACACGGTCTACTTAGTACAGATAAACATATCAGTAATAATCACGTACACGGTCCACTTAGTACAAATAAACAACAATGAACGTTATTATATGCATGTATAAAATTCGAGAATTTGTAGAAGATTCGAGAATACACATATCTTGACATTAATATCTAATGAATATGGCAATTAGAAATGGTTGTACATGTTTATCAATTCTAGTATCAACCGATCTTGCATGGGTTTTCCCATTCAATTTATTAACATATACTGATCCTAACTTTTGGAAATTAATTACATTGCAATCTTAACCGGATAAGTGATTGTTGTTATATAGCATTAATTAATTCATCAGACGTCAAATACAAATTATTCATTAATAGAAAGAAAATTACCGCAGTTTGTCCCAGAATAGCCTTCGGCACACGAACAGGTATAGGCATCTCTGGACCCTGAGCAAACGCCGTTTTTATGACACGGAGAGCTATTGCAACCTATAGAAACATGAAAATCAACAATATTGTTGATTAAATTAGAAAACAGCCCTTAGTGTGTCGCGGTAATTTTTGGTTAGAGTAAAAATAGGGTTACTCAAAATTCTTAAAAATTGGCAATGTGGTGTGTTTTCATGCCCAGCTATAAATAACTGCCTCAAAGGTTAAACACTTTGAATGACACTTTGAATGAATATAAATATCTGCCTCAAAGGTTAAACACTTTGAATGACATTTATTCGTTTTACACATAAATAACGTTAAAATATATCAATTCAAAATAAAACTACTTAACCACAACCAGGACATGGCCCGTCCTTATATCGTTCGCCCACACAATCCTCTCCGCCGAATTGCGCCCTACGAGATGCCTTTTCGATCAGTTCTTTGTGCGCTACTTGTGTAGGTGCACCCCCACTTTTGTACAATATTTGCATAAATAGTTTTATTTTAAAAAAATATGTCATATGGTTTAAACATACAAAGGTTTATAAACAGTGCAATTAATTTTTGTAGCTCATTTTTAGGTTTATTAAATCTAATATTGCATTTTAAATACGCTTTCAAATGCCTTGTTTTTGGCTAAGCCAACTGCCTTTTATCTTTGTGCAATCCAAGCACACTAATATATTACATACTCTTTTATTTTACAATGCATATAGCAATAATACCTTCAATTGCGTTTAAATGGTATTTCACAAAACAAAAATGCTTATTGCAAGCATACAGAGTGTATTGGCATTTCTAGTTGTTCTTTTAAGCAAATCAATATTAGTTATATTTTTTATGCGCAAGTATTTGTACAAAGTGTGTTTATATCGTTATGATATTTTGGGATCTGTATCAGCGTTCACTGCTTTTTTGACTTTTCAAATGGTGTGCAAACGTAGTTAACCATAATCATAACATGGTTTAATAACAGTGGCAGTATGCTGAATTTTGGTTTCCATAAAGCATTAAACATATTTTATCTTTAATCTCATGGTAAAACTGTACAATGTTTTACCTAATCTATTGTTTAACTCACCCGGTTAAAAAAAGTAAGATTTTTATTTAGAACCGAAAAAAGACTTTCCCATCTGTTTTCCCGTTTTATCTATCATCAACAGGTACTGTCTGCCGAGCATCACCATCCCCGCAGAGTTTCACATAATTTAAGACGCGTCGCCGACCTTGTTATCTTGACACCGGGCATTTATTTGCATTCTGGCAAATATTTATGATAAGACGTGTCAGCTGACGGATACACCTCATTTAGCGACCTCGTTGAACCCGATATTGATATCCAAATATCCTTCTGTTATCTGTACATTTTCCATAGCCAGTAGACCCATTAAAATGACTGTTTCTATCAACAAACAAATCTGTGTTAAATTTCAGACCAAAGAGTCAGCGGTCTGGATTTATAATTTATTTTGAGCTACGTTTTCTTTTGCTAGGAAAATAAAAGTTTTTGTCTTCGTATGTTTCACTTATTGTTAAAATATTATTTACAGATTTGCCTTATGCATAGTTTGTATATGTTTCATGTAACATGTATAGTTGAGGCTAAAATGAACCCACAATCATCATTGATATCATCCCCTTGCTTAAAATGCATTTCCATAAAGTGGTTTGGTTTAGCTTTGTTTCTAGCTTGTATATATATGGTTAGAATAATTAAGTAATGGCATGTATTATATATACATTTCATAGGGCTACATTTTGTTTAGCTCAAACGTTAAAAAAACTTATGTTAATTACATATTATTAAAATATGTCAGTTTCACATTTGCTTTATGCATAGTTCAAAACGCGTGATGAAAAATGGTTCTAATACAATTCACAATGAAATGAAATATCACCCCTTTAGTTTTATAAATATTCATAAAACAATATAATTCATGTTTGTCGCAATTTTCTGCAGCCTGCCTATGTATAATAAATAATTAGAATAATAAATTTATAAGGTGTATAGTACATCTGTCAAATATATATATAAATTGTGTTAATTGATAGGTTTCCCATATTCGTTTATTGTAAAAAAATAATAATGTGCCAGTCATTTGATATATGTTTATGTATCAACCCTTATTGTATAGCACTTAAAATATCGAATATACATGTTTTAAGCAATAGGCATAAATACCATTATTGTAGCAGTTAAAATTTATAAGGTGAATATAAACGTATATACCGTATAAACCAATACTAATACGACTAAAAACGTTTACTATGAATAGCTCAGCGAGAGGGGCTGCACAAGCGGTTAGACATACAGATCGCCTTGTCTTATCGCATGCACGCTTGAATACATAAACATGTGCTTCTTAGATACCTTATTTACTGTCCCTTCGTTAGTTTTTTTCTCTTTTCAGTATGCTACTTAACTTTTTTGTCTCTCAAACTGGGACTAGCAAACCTTAGCATATTTATTCACACTAAAAACTAATATTTTAGGAAAAATAATGAAACACTGTTGTTTTGGAACATGTAATTAAGATTGTCGAAAATATGGGGATCTGAACTTAAATGAATTTGAGATGTTTTGGGATATTTATTCAACGCTTTGTCCGCGGCATTTTGGTATGAAACCTCTATTCTATGGTTCTGAAACTTCACAGAGTGACAGAATACAGCATATAAATTTCTTTATTTTATTACCGCAACCATATAGGTCCCAGCGCAACGAAGGTGCCCCATGCCAATCAATTGGGAACAACCATATATACTGGGAGATAATATGATTATTTGGTAATTGATGTAGAACCTAGAAATTAAACGTGGATAATGATTGCGAATATATATTGCTGTGATATGACAATTTGGTTAATCGAATCGTCATTTGTAGTTGCTATATAAGAATCTTTATATTTTGCAATACCTATCAGATCTTATATTTATTTTACAATAAATATGATATCTTATCACATCTTTTTTATTTCACAGATTTGAAGATTATTTCAAATTAAGTCACGAGATGTCGCTGGTTATCAAAAGTGTATTAACCTTAGTATTACGATCACTGTTTCCTGTAAAATTATATCCATGTCCATTCATTTCATATATTATTTGCCTACCGGATTGGTCGTATCCTGAAAAAACACAACACAAACAGAAAACTGCGAATATTTTAGAATTGACATAAACTACGACAAACAAGGCGTACAGGACCTATCAAACCAAAATGGGCAACCGGATAACTGATGATTATAATATATACTCAAATATACTGTAATTGCTTAGTGTGACATTTTTCGAAAAATTATTTCAGTTGCGATTTGACCTTTCAAATGGTCATTACCCATAATAAAACGGAATAGTTTTACATTCACAAAAAGCTTGTCTAGAGTGTATTATACGCCGTAATCAGTAAAATTGAATGACACCGCGTGTCTGTTTTAGTTGTTGTCAATACAAACACAAATAGACAAACCACCCTTATAATAACATGTTTCATAGGATTTGAATGTCGACATGTGCATAGATTTAACATAAATATTAATCTGTTTTATATAATAAATCATTCTTTACATTCAACAATAACAACCAAAATTATACACCTCAAATAAGTTTCTTACCTATTTGAAAGATAGTTACCCACTCATCTGCATCATGGCGACCTTGGGTGATAATTGCTTTCATAAGATGTGCATAAACTAAATCGACCTGCAACAAAGCAATTGATAACCCTTAGATTGGAAATTAATAGATTTTATCAGGTAAATCTACTTTCATTGTGATTTTTCTCTTATTTGTCATATTAACACTATATAAATGTATACATAACATATAACATATATATATATATCTATATGTTATGTTATATATCTATGTCTGCTATTATTATATGCTAACAGCTATTACCCTAATCCAGGGGTTATAGTCGCCCTCAGCTGCTTTCCAAGCACCAGATACATCATCTCGTCCTATTATATCCAATCTTGATCTCGAAGGTAGGTGCAAGTGATCAAAGCTCGACGATGATGTTAAGCGTAAATTAGCTACACCCGTTGGTCTTCCAGAGATCAGTTGTTCCTTGCATACGGGATGATCTGCAATTCAATAAATTATAGCATATCTAATTGCATATCTAACCGTTTCTTTTACAGTTTGTTTTAACATTAGACGTATCTTCATACATGCATATTGTTTGGGAATTTGTTACAATGTCGTATTTTGAGGATGAATTCATCAAATAAATTTGGAGATGATTTCCATACATGTGCATGTTTTGACGTCACATCGTTCAATTTTTACAGCATAGTCATCTGCCACGAAACAAACTGGAAGACTATGCACACTATTGTGTATGTTTCTGAAATTGATAATGTCATGTTTTTGTGAAGATATCAACTTTGGATTAGGAATGCAATCTTATCTCCTGAGTGTAAAATAATTATGTTGAATATAAATACAAGCAATGTAAGGATATGAGTCAAACCAAATAACAAATCAACTTAATAAAATAAACAGAAATATAGCTTTTGGAATGTTCAAAAAAGAAAACGTCATTTGAAGTAATCTGATCATGTCAAGTATATGGTAATCACGTACCTACAACTTCTTCCCAAATCTTCAAAGTTACCGTCAAAAAAATCGCCAAGTCCTGTACCAGTATTGAGAAAATGCTCGCCCACTACAATCCAAGGTATGCACTGCTTGCCTGTCCATGATACCGACAGGTCTCCATCAAATACCTGGCCTTCTTGTAAACAATCCGTTTCTTGAAGTAAAATTTAACTTATAAATTAAAATAAATTCATATAGAAAAACAGTATTGTTATGTTTTTGCGTGATTATTGTCACTTTATTAACAAAAACAGTCCTGGTTACTGTTTAGCCATTATCTAGGATTAACAACATCATAAGAGTCAACAACAAAAAGTCATTTACTCCTTATTAATTAGTTACCGTGCATTTGTGACTTGAGTGTTTAATCATATTTCAATTATCAATTTTTGTTTTTGCTTCATGCTATTGTATAAAGATAAATGGTGTGATTTTGCACATTTTCCATTATATTCTAAAATTATATTGGTTTATTTGTTCTTAATCATAATTGAAATCTAAATCATATATTATGATCCTAAAAATGATAAATATACCTATTTCACATCTTAACCCTGCAAAGCCCTCAGGACATAAACATGACAATCGCCCATCATCCAGTGTCACACAATGCCTATCATTCACACACTCAAGGTCAATGTCACATACCTCATCTGCAAGATCATAAGATTCTGAATATAATCAATGTAGTGTCATCGATAATATCAATGTCGTCAGTTGGTTTGTTATAATTTTACTTGTTATCAGGGAAAATACCAGCTAAGGTGTGTACATAACATGAACTTATGCTTGCTAAAACGTCTGGCACCTCTCAAGTCTGTTACATACACGTAATATACTATGCTCAAACGATCAAATATGATATATCATGATATCATGATATCAAATATAACTTAATTTAGTTTCAATTTTTAGATTTTGTTTTGGCAAGCTTGAACTGCACTTTATAAACTTACTTATATATCTAGGATTGTTTTATATTTGAAAATTATACCTTTATTACCATTTATTTTTATTTATAAATGATGGTATAAGTTTGTGATTATTGAATATATCCTATAAGTATAATATAATTCTGTTGATCAATTGTCATACCTGTACAAGTCGGGATATTACAATAATGTTTTGTCAAAGTCAAATTAAGCATATTCCAAACCAAACACGACGGTCCTTCCCTTGCATTAACAAGATTCCTAATGTAAAAGCATAATATATTGTTTTAAACGATTTTAATGAAATGTTTCGAAAAAAAAATTGTAAAAAGTTTTGTAAAATACATAGTTAATTGTGAAATACAAAGGAAGAATTAAAATGAGGTACAGCATTATATTCATGCAACTTGTTTGGTTAAACGATAATGAATGTGAAATAAATAAACAATAGGTAAATATGCATCGTATTTATAACAGCAATACAGCATTATATTCATGCAACTTGTATGGTTAAACGATAATGAATGTGAAATAAATAAACAATGGGCAAATATGCATTGTATTTATAACAATTTCGTTTTTGACAGGCTTACCTACAAAAGTTTCCTGCCTCTAAAAAGTTTGTGTCTGGAAATAGTCCAATATTGTAAAAAAAATTATCACTAGTTCGTATCAACTGCTGGGAAATACCTTCCCAATTATAACATAGAACCGTTACAAAAGCTTCGTCTGTGGAACTTGTTAGATAATATTGCACAGTGTTTTGAAATCCTTTATATTGCTCATAGCTCGGCTCGCAATCGTTTAAATCTGATTCAGAAACATTATCAATTTAGTGTTAACATTTAATACTTTAATCGATAACATATTGATGAGTGAATATCAAAGCATTGAGTGAAATATATAGACATTAATCTCGATCAATGCTTCCATTTCATTTAAATTTCAAATGCTGAATTTCAATTATCTAACACTATACAAATATATTCAAAATCTAGTTTACAAGCATAAAATGTTTACCTTGACAGTATCTCACAGTGCAAGCTGCCGCAATTATTTCCTTGTTAGCGAGAACCAAACAATACAACGGGTTAGTCTCATTAAGCAGGGGACTAAAACAATTGTGTAAGTATTACTAAAAATATGAATATGCATATGTTTATGTAAGAATATATCGTTTTTAGTATAAGTTTGATCGGTTTGAGCATTGCATATTGTGAAATAGTGTACAAGTATCATTATTATATGATAAAATGTATTTACAGGCAGTTGTTTTCGCGCATATTTGTTACATTCATTTCACCGGTTCCAAAAACAAGTTCAAACGTGTATGCCCAATTCAAGCAGGGAGCGCCATAGTGGCTATTCGCGATGATTCCAGAATAACCAGTTGAAGGTTCACGACATGCAAAAGCTGAAGTAAATAACATGTATATAACATACAATATATTGGCATACATATTGGCACGTCACGTGATTGATTAAAATGTTTTTCTTAGAATATCGCAGGAAAATAACACACTTTGTCGAACATTTGAATATTGAGACATCTTAACATTGTATTATTACAACAATTTGATATTTACCTGCTTCACAAATGAATCCGAAATAATCTTCGGTACAAATGCATCTTATTCCGTTCTCATCTTGTAAACATGAACCTCCATTAAGACACGGATGAGATAAGCACCCGAGATCGACATCATCTGAATAAGAACATATGTAAATATACATGAATCTTATAATGCTTACAATATATTTTGCATTTCATAATTGTAAACACATTTCATGATATTCAATACATATCTCAGACAAGTGGTAGTTTGAGCACAAGGGTCAATAAAAACGACAGTTAATCAACGGCAATTCATCCATTGCACTTTAAAAACATTCAAATCCAGTTCATTTCTAAGTATTCTTTACATCTTTAACATTTAATTTGAAAAATGCTTAAGGAGGGAGCCATTACCTTGACATGTTGGTATATCACAATACTCTACCTGAATAGATTCATCAGTCAATGTAAAACACCAAGGTCCATTTATATCATGATCTGGAATTTTAAAAGAAAAATCAACAATAAAGCAAGTAGTTATGAATCTACACAATATTCAAACCCTCAATACGGGATGAAATAAAATGAAACAATCAATTAAGGGAGCGCAAGGTGATTTCATCAGATGATAGCTTAGAGCCATCTTGATTAAAAACCCATATTGTTTGGCTTTATGTTATCCTTGTTGAGCCAAATATAGATGTTGGAAAAAGTGATGTTACTTAAGCATTTTTTTAATTCTTTTCTTCGTTTATTGAAATGGCAAAGGGTAAAATTAACTTAAATTATTGTATACACAAACAGAATTTGCACATCGATATCTTTCTGAAATACAGAGTTCTTATATAGATATATTGTCTTATATAGATCTAATAGTTCTGATAAAGATATATAGAATATTGTCTTATTTGTTGATAAACTTAGCAAATATTTCATATACGTCATAGACTTTGTGATATCTATTGCGAAAACATATTTGTGCATTTAAATTAAAAAGCCTTTGAAGCTTGTCAATCAGAATATGCAAATATGTCTTAGCATTAGATCAACTAGATTGGTCATATATATATAGGCAACAAACAGATACGTTGTTAAGCATTCATTCACATTCATTAGGCTGGGTTATTATCCACATAAAATAATTTGAGAACACAATGTTTATTCATTTTTAATAGCATATATATGCTTATAATGTTATTAAATAGTCATAATTACCTGCATTTATTTCCAACAGTCTCCCAAGACTCTGCTTTTTTAAACAACATAGGATCATTCAAGTAAAGAAGGCTGTTGAACGCCGTTACTTGTTCCCAGTACAAACACCGGGCCCCAGATACAGTGTATGATATAGATCCGTAGTATCCATAGGATCCGTAGTAACCGTAGTATCCGGAGTCATACACGCAGTCAAATTCTATCAAATTACCATTATGCTTAAGATCAATAGTTTATATGCGCGTTCTTTAGACTTAAGAGTAGGTTATGATCATATAAAAATTAACCTGGGTAGACTTTAAACGTAAATTCAAAGAAAATCGTTTAACCAATACATATACTCTAGTTATGTTATTCGATAATCAAATTTTATATTTGCAAACCATGTCATTCAGAAAAAAGGTTTTTGCATCAAAAATCTAAAACGTGATTACCATCAAATTGAAATCTATTGCGATCAATGTTAATTAAAATACAATCTAAGACCTACATAGTAGACTGCTATATCGATTTTATTTATCAAGCAGGATGAAGTTATGAACAATAGTCTATCCGTAGCAGTAAAGCTGTATTGGTAGCAATGTTCTTTGATTAAAACCGCAATGGATTGTCAATTTGTCGCCAGTATATTGTTTCTTTATTGTCTTAGCTCAAGCACTTATTTATAAATTGATGCTTAAATTCTATTTTTGTTGGTTTTCATATGAACGAATGCGATTCCCAAGACTGTAATCTGGAGCAAACATTACTGATCCACTATATCACATGATGTAGATAAGACAAATCAACAAATATATTTAACAAATCATTAGCTGTTAATATTGTAGCCGGAGGCAATGTTGTAGCATTTAACGTAGTAGTAACATCTGTTAAATATACATTATTTTACACATTCTGTCAATTGGTTTAAACGGTGTTTGTAACGATATTGAATATCGTTAAAAAGATTCAGGAAACCCCAATGAAAATTATACCCTTTTAGTTTTGTTTTAAATGTTACATTAAAAATATATCCACATTGTGAAATATTTGTTAGTAATTATAATAATAAATGTATTGCTTATTGCTTATTCTATGCATTGCAAGTTGTTATAATTCACAAAATAAAACAATGCATTCAAAGTTTATTAAATTGTTAGAAATGTAAGTATTCACTCAAGCTTGTAGTTGCTGTTAATCCATCGTTGTATATCCACGTGGTATTCATAAACACATCACGGTTGTCATCTTATAGAAATTATTGCATATCAATTAGTGTATAAAACAGTTAACATTTTAACACATCACAATTTATATTTAATTCAAACTAAAAGTCAATAAGTCATTTTTATAATAAGTACAATTTTATAGATAACACAAAAAAATAATATGCATCAAAACGGTTTTACCATGTTTTCACATAATCCTTTGCTATTCAATAACAAATACAGTTATGGTTGTTAAATTTGAAATAAATAAAACTCAGTAAATATTTTTACTGTAAATCGCAAAACATATGAAATATATGATTTATTAATGATTTATATAAAATCAAACTTGGCTATTCTATTGACTGTAAAAATGTAGCAAAACACATTACTCTCTGCTGATCTCTCTGTTGATATGTCTGCTGATCTCTCTGCTGGTCTCACAGAAATCATGACAAGAACTGTCGAAGTCGCAACGAATAAAGCTAATCCTACGACAATGGATGTTATCAATTTAACACCCTTCATCATTTAATTCCGAATATTTTATCATTCTAATATAATGTGACTTTTTTTATTATTCAATTTGTGTCTTTAAGCTATCGATTACATTGACACACCTTCTTTCAACTATATGACGTATGGCTAATAATTACTATTGCCGCTTAAGCAATTAAATTACTGACAACACAACGCACCTTCATCGATTTTTTCAAACACTTGCATTCCTTTTGTAGATTACATTATATACGTGTCAGTACCCGTGAGATTTGAAATTGCCCTTTAATTGCGGCGAACGTTGCTCCTGTGTATAAATAGTCTGCACCTATTAACTTTTTGACCGCTCAATTACTGGTCAAATTTAGAAAAAAAAAACAATGTTCCGCAAACAGTTAATATATCTTTATATGAAATATTCATAACGCTACCAATGGACTCGATCGCTTTGGCAATTGCGAGAAAGTACCAGCAACAAAAGACTGTTTGTAAATAATCAATGTTTTTAAGGCGCATATGTTATTTGGAATATGTAATAATGCATTCGTGTTTGGTTATATATTTTTGTTGCATTAATCATATTATTATCTCGCAATTACACATACATAACCTGAAGATCATTTTTATTTGCTTACTTCGGTCAATTATGTTCTTGACCCTTAATGTAATCATTTTCCCAACGAATTCTGTCTCTTTTGTTTTTTTTCGGACTCATACTAATACCCAACATATTTATGAAGATTTCGCAACATCAAAGTTCTGGTTGTCTTTTTTTGCCTAGCTTTGAAGAATTTGGATATGATTTTTATCCTGTGTTGTATAATGAATAATTTTAGCGTTTCATGAGACATTCCTAAAACGGGAGAGATTATTTTGTTAAAGTTACTAAATACGTAAAAATGCACTTTTATGACAAAGTGACTATAATTAAGATTGATTTTGCATGAAAATGTAATAAACGCGATAAAAACGATGAAAACATTTTTTTAATTATCATTACATTTGTCTGATCATAAATATTTAATTAATTTTATGTATCCACAAGCTTATTTAAACGTTTTTGTTTCTCAAAAATGTCACAAAAGTTTTTCTATTTTTAATAAACTTCTAATTCTGAGCTTTTAAAAAAACGGTTTATTTGTAAGCCTAAATTGGTACCCGAAGCGTAGTTAATGAAACATAACCCGGGCAAACCAATCTGGTCGGAAAAGCGGGCAGATGGACGGACGGACACGCATCGTTTGTGTATGCCATGGCACGGCTATGTAGATGGGATAAATATAAAAATAAATACTTCAAATTTTGTAACGAAAATTAGCATGTGAAGGTCGTTATACCAAAATGTACTCTAAAATATCAAAAGTAGCTTTGGAAGACTGTTCTGTCAAGAGAGGGTATAGACTACAACTTAACCGTTGACAATATTTAAATTGCATTATTCGTCTTATTTTTTTTTCATTTTGGTCTGTATTGAAACGTTCACGCTTTGAAAGCATGCTGATTTATTTAAAAGTATCAAACCATTTACTTTTCAATAACCTTACTATTGAAATTTGGAATACACATAGACTTAAAACGTAACCCATTTAAGGATAAAAGAGCTTTTATACTTAAATAAGAAATCCCAAGGGGGTCAACTATGGCACGTTTCTATATATTAGAAGAAAAACGTATGACTGAAAGCAATTCAGACACACGTCAATGAGCTTGCACAATCAGTCGATAATTGTAGTTGATAATTATAGTGACTATAATCACTTATAACATATAAATCTTTAAGAAACGTATTTGCCTACACATTTTTATTTACAAGTGTACCTTGTGGTATAGACAGCTTAGATAGATTTTTATCAAAACAATGTTTGCATAAAAATGTTTAAATGCATGCGATGATTTATCAACTGCAGAAAATCCTATGGCCGTGTTTCTAATATTAACTTATTTATTTGATTTGATGAATTTTGACACTTTGTTTCGCATCAACGTTAATGTTTAACCTCGAATACATCAACATTATCATCATGGCAAACAATTATGAGGATCCATAATAGAACATTTATGGTATCATAGCGAAAAATCAGGCACTCCAAATATTCCAGCTTTTATTCTTATAAGTCATTATGCATTTATTATTTCGACCAAAAAAACTTCAATTCTATCCAACCACAGATTTACTAGACTGTAAAGAAATTCTGCAAATCACATATGCACATGGAATTGATGCATTTAAGTCACTTACAGTGCATAGCTACTATTTCAATGATTACATTAAAAACTGATCAGACGACAAAACAAATCCTTGCTGTTGACGAGTTAACACAAAAGCTTAGGCAACATTGAATAATGAAATATCGTGGCTGAAGTGGCTTAATGTTAAGGTAAAGGTCTGGGCGAATATAATTCGAAGCATTTTGAACAAAACCCGATACAAACAATTATAAAATTGGGTGAACTGTTTATTTGGATATATATTGCAATCAAAAAGTCATATTTAAACTTTACAACGTAAAATCAAAACCTTGCTTCACGTGACGAAATTCAGCCAGATAGGCCAGCCTCTATCTGGCTGACTTGGCTAAATTGGCTAACAATAAAGAAACGCGTTTTTGGCTGACTTATTTTGATTTTGGGTATCATGTTTATTCGACAATAAAATACGGTAATTGTTTCTAAATTTCGTTTATTTTGTTTCACATATAAGCCGACATATGTGTTTTAAACAGTAATAATTTGTTTTTCTTAGACAAGACACACCCTAAAAGCTAATCCTTTCATTATTTTGGGCAGCATATTTTGCATTATCCGTTTAAGAAATATGAAGGTCTAAAATTTTCATAAACTTTTAAAAACTACATAATTGAGACTACTTAAGATTTAAGCGATTTAAATTAAGAATGGAGTATATATATAATACATTATTCGAAAAGCCGGTAATTGCACATAAATATTATCATACTTAATGTGGAATGATTAACTAGTCTGTAAATTTAAATAGATAGATATATTTATTTGAGTTTTTAAACCTCTCCAGACACTGGCGAAAGGTTAAGAATACTTAAGTTAATTTAAGCATCATACACACCCCCTCAAGACTTCGCAAGATGTCCGGATCAACATCATTTCATAATTGAATAAAACAGTAAGGCCGTGGTTGCACTAAAGAAAAGGAAGTATTTTTCACCAGCCCTGATTTTGGTCTTATGTTTTATGGAAAGTTAGATGTGAAAACAAACAGTGTAATCACCCATTTTCTTAAAAAGCCGCTTCTTTTAGGTTAGTGTAACCGCGGCATATGAGAACTTGTACATTAACAAAATCCACGTGGCAGCCCGGTATCTGGTCCAATGGGGGCTTCGATGCCAATGTATATCAACAGCATTAATCATAAGGATTTATTTGAAAGCCTAGTGTCTGGCTTAACGGGATTAAGCTCTTTTGTGTAGTCGTGTCATTAAGCACAGGAATCTATGTTACATATATCAAAGGAAACCTCTCCTGCGACGAAAACAATGCACCACGGCCGCTCAAGTATATATCCAGGATTCCTTTTAAAAAATATTCCATTTTTTTAAATCAGGTTCGGTTTTTAATCAAGAAATCACTATATGAGTAAATAATGAAACAGTTGTAGAACGAGCCACTGTTTCTTAACCAAAGGGTGTCCAGCAATTGAGCTTTCAACCATGGTTATATTATTCAAGTTTTGTGTAGCTCAAGAAGCACAATTATACTGTATATGCCAATAGTATGTTAAAGATATTAATAAAAAAACTTACGCCTAAGTGATGAGGGGTGGACCTTTCTAACATTACCTGCAATAATTAGACACCTCATCCCATGATTCTGCTCCATATGCAGCGAGTGTGTATTCTCGAGCAAATTGGAATGTGAACCAGTTTAGACACTGACGCCCTGACCAAGATATTGCAAGTTGTCCGTTGTATGAACCGTCCTCATCCGTGCAGTCATATTCACCTGTATCATAAATATTAATTACATGGCTGAAGCAGAGTGCAGGACCCGGGAAATATCAAGTTTGATATTTCCCGCCAAAGGTGGCGATAAATATTTCCTATTTTTAGCAATAATGCTCATCTAATCAAAGGAATTCCATTCTTAGTGTCCATAACAGCATGGCTATCGACCCAAAGGAAAGGAAAATGAAATGCCCGCACCCTCCTTGTTTGGGCATTATCCCCCCCCCCTCTCAGGTCAGTAAACATGTTGATATGGACCCTCGGTAATTATTCCTATTGTATCATGAATATGATATGATAATATATCATACATGAATTATATGATCGTGTGTATATTATCATATATGTCTTATATATCATTATTATTATCATTATTATTAACCCAGTTCAACAATT
>LQRL01068251.1:0-15640 GCA_001703475.1 Hydroides elegans | reverse complement strand
TGTTTTTTTTTTTTGGGGGGGGGGGGGATCTGACAGCATCATTAGCTCTAACAAACGCACAAAATCATTGTAAATAACACAAACAGGATCTCAAATAATTTTCCTCTCTCGTTATATTTCTTTATGTTTCACTGTAAACACCTCCATGCATTCTAATAATATGGTGCGACTGAACAGTGACACTTTCTCATTGTCAACTGACAATATTACTCGGAAATGAGCTATTACATATGTGACATTAGAAGTCTATGTCCCTAAAGAATACAATTTCTTTGGCTTAGCGCTTCAATAACGCCTCCTCGTTTTCATTTTCCATAGTGACTGAAGCACTATATTTGCTTCTCTTGTGTTGTCTTTTCACTTATCGCCATTCCATTTCCATAGATAAAAGCAAAGAAAGAAACATTTTTAAAGATAAACATCTAATACAAAATGGAAGTCTACATCTTAATGTATCTCATTAATTTTTATAAATACACATATTTTTCAGGCGTTGAATTAGATGGGCCCACGCGGCGCCCCTTCCACGTTTACTCTAATATGGTATACGTTAGCTCAAAATAGTTTATACAATCGGCGCCTCCGGTTCCATATTTTCTCAATCCATGTGCGTTATTTTCCAATTCACATAACCACTATTGTATTGATCCGCCTCTTTTCTTAATAACTATACAACAATATATCAATACCTATTTTTTTACTTTGCAGAGCGCCCCCGTTCTTTGGGCATCGGTTCCATCATCGCCATCAGCTTTTCGTGCGGCGCCGTCTTTCTCGTCTTCCTCGCCCTCATCACCTACATCGTCTACAACCACACCAAGATGGAGCGCCGACCGCCCCCGCCCCCGGACCCGATACAGGAGATCACCGATATCATGGGCGGGGTTCCGTTTCATATGCCCATGGAGGCTTTGTTAAGAACGCCGCCGCCGCAGTATACGTCGCAGTCGGATCTGAGGGTGTTGTGGTCGCAGGTGAATAGGGCGTTTGTGGAGGATGAGGAGAATCGGCCGCCGCCGCTGTATTCGTCCAAGAATGATTTGAGTATCCCAGATGGGGCGATTGCAGCGAATGGGAGGGAGCCGCCGCCATTGTATAGGTCAAGGTTGAGTTTAAATACGAATTCGTTGCATCGCCAATACCAAAATCAACAACATCAATCGAGGCATCACCAATCGGATGATTTGGATACATCACGTGACAGTGACGTCATTGCCACTGTGTCCGGTTCCGATCAAAGGCGTCGCATACACAACGGTCGAGTGGCGAGGAGTCGCAATGTGGGACGCGTATGTATGAGGGAAATTCCCATGTTGACGAACCTCACGCAGCTAGCGAGACGAGGTTTATCCCACACGCGACGTTCACGCAACCGACGACGTCGAACATCGCGTGGCACATCAACAACAACACAAAGCGACGGGGAGCAGTTCTTTGGTGCTAAACCACGCGCAATCATCGAGCAATATAGACTCGCCGCTTTAAACCAACGATCGTGTTCAGCAAATGATAGTTCCGGTACAGAATCTGAGCCTATACCACGTTCGCGTGTTCAAACAACTCGTATCCCCCGACAACCCGAGAGACGGGAGCAAGACAACAGTACCTCGAGTACCAGTGTGAGTTCATTAGACAGTGATTCGAAATCCCGAGTCGTGCGTTATCACCCCCTTGACGCTCGTTCTCCATTACACCAAGCACATATCACCCAACCACACTTGCATCCCACTACTGACCACATCAATCGAGATCTGAAATCACAGATAGCTCCGACACTAAATGCAACACAAACAACAGTGACCATGGTTACGAAAAGTAAATCGGAACCTGAGCTGAACCGAGATCTAATTTACAACGCGACTCAATTATCGCAGCTCGGTTGTAATACGGCTGACATTTCATCCTCGCGGCGGCAGCGCGATAAACTTAGTAACGATACAATGGGGAACGATTACGCGATTTCTCATTTCCCACAACCCGCTCAAATGACACACAATCCCGCCAATACAGCCTCGAAGTCACGAAGCCTGGGCCAATTACTCGAGAACACATTTGCCGTATGGGTAGTGGGCAAACAAAACAGTTCCACTGATACTCTGGATTCACTGCCATGATACAATGTGTACATAAAAAGTGTTTCATCTGTTGTCCAATTGCCATTTACTCAAGTATACAAACTCAGTATTAGACGGATCAGTTATATTTACATTTACTGTTCTACATGTATATGTCTTGTTTGTTTGTGAATGTTAAGTTTATCCACGATGGAAGTTTGAGTTCGTAAACAACGAGTCCGTTATGTTCGTCACTTTGTGTGCGGTATCAACAGCCGTCGTATTAAAATTCATCAAATATTGCAATGGCTCGCAAAACTTTGAAACACAATATGGAAAAAAGTCTAACTTGGGGAAATTTGTAACACCGAGTGAGCTAGGGTTAAAGGATTATTTCTTATGTCAGTTTTCATCGCAAAAAAAAACCTCGATGTTGGTATTACAACTGTTTGCTATAACCGATAATCTTACAGTATAAAAAGTTGGATGTGATTTGCAATTCTTTTAGCGTCAATGGATCACACAACATTTTCACATCACTAACTCATTTCTGGCAAAGAATCTCAGGAGACAAACCCCCATTTTACCCAGAAATCGCATCACAAACTAAATGCAAGTGGGCATTGATTGATTGCTGGCGGTGGGTATTCGGGTGGTCGCTCTTGAAACTCCTTTTGTGTTTCCACCTTATTTACCGCTCGCACCTATTCCTGGGCGATAACCTTGCGATTATTTTAATCAGGTCAACGAGGCGGAAACGATCAGGCGTTTTAACCAGACGCTCGGAGGGTTTGCTTTGACGCAAAGAAAATGGAAGAGATCAAAATCAGTTGGCATTGATTCAAAGACAAATCATTACAGTTTAGCTTTTAATGTGACAGTTTCTTTCCGTGATTGCACACAATCAGTTAAGGGGAGTGACCAGGTTAGACGGGTGTGTCCAATTATTTGTCTTGCTGTAAATTCATTCTATTAGGAAATATATGAAAAGAATAAAACTTAGCCATCAACAAATAGTAAGTGATCCTCCCCTACATTTTCTGGCTTCTACAATGGATAGAATATATTGTTTAAGATAACATAATATTTTCATGGAATTCAGTGATGACATATCTTTTAATATTTCAACATATTCTTGAGTATTTCTTCACATGTGTCTGCTCTGACTTTTTTTGTAAAATATTTCATTACTTTTCATAAAATACTTAACCCTCCATAAAGAGCTGTCCACAAAATGCACATTTGCTGGCAGGACAAAGAGACTTGAACTTTTCTCAACAATGCACCAATGCATTCACCAATTGCATAGAAACGAGAAAATTATTATCTTTTCTTTGGCGTCACATAAAAAAAGACACCCAAAGTGCCGCCGCCCAAAATGTCAAAACGACATGGCAACAATGGTGATAAGCTTTCTCCTGCATCCCTGACCTTATTCTGACCTTAAGATCTGTCATGTCCATAGCAAAACCATAAATTGTTCAGACCTCTTCCGCTTAATTGCGTTTTTCGCCAATGATTCGTAGCGACTTGGCGTTGCTTTCATAATTGATTACTGTAAATTGTGCATACATGATTTTAAACCACTTGGCGCGGATTTGGGCATCACGTTTCCTTTGCACAGATGGCCTACCAAAACCGACTCAGAAACGTTCCGCCCCTTCTGTGATGATGCTTTTGGTAATCAATTGAAATGTCTTCTGCAAACAGCCTAGAACCCATTACATTCCAAACCATTTCATTCGGAAGTCATGTGTTCGTGGTCGAACCTCACTTTGAGGGAATAGGGACGCTCAATCTCAGCAAAAGGATAAAAGATGAAAGTTTGATTTTGAGCCATGCACAGTATCATTTCTCTATAAGATACATTTTACACGATAGGTCTATACAAAATACAAGGAATTGAGTTGCCAAATACTTAAATTGTAAAATTGTAATTGTAATGAAAAGAAATATTCTAAATTTCCGTTGAACTGCTTTGTATGTATTGCTTTCAAATATACGAACCTATTCGGTATCTAAACTTTTTCTGAAGTTTTGGCACTCATATTATTTGTTGGATAAATTTGTCTTAATAGTTAATTGTTAATATAATTATTTTCTCAGTTTTTTTTCGTGTAAAAATATTCTATTTTGTTCAACAAAGGGAATACAAGCTTCAAATAGACTAGTTATTTATCGTTCGTTTATAAAAAAAAACTAAAATGCAAGGGTTCCCTTTGTGGTTTTAAATAATCTGAAGATATTAAAAGGCACTTTTTTCGAAGTGAAACCACATCTTATGTCTAATCCCATCTTTACCCCATCACAGGGAGTTGTCATCGTGCCTCATCACAAAGATGCAACAATGCAAATAGATAAATCATGTGCGGGTGGGGGCAAGGATTGTAGGGGGTTTGACGAAATCTATTCTATCTAATCAAGAGGAAACGAGCGAAGGACGTGCTCGAAATCTCAAAACCATCTGCCCGTCGCATCTATTGCTTGTTTTATGATTATGGTCACTATGCCGATAGTTTTAATGATTATGTTTGCAAATCTGCATGAAGAAAATATTCAATTTTGGAACCCATTTTTTTCTATTCGATATATCATGAAAATATTTTTTTCCATAACATGCTATTTATTTATTTATAAATGTGGGAAAAAAATACTTAATACAGAGAGTTTTCTTCAACAATAAATATGCTGCAACATAATATATCTATAGTGGTAATTTAATTATCTTTTTGATTAAAATGTTTTGACATGTTATATAGGGATTCAAATCGTTATAAAAGTGTAACTTTTTAGGAGAAAGCGTTTCATGTTTGCCGTATCATTACTTGTCCCATTCTCCTTGTGGTGCTTTCGTTTTGGTTGTTATAGCAGATGCATTGGTCAGATCAAGTTTCCTTATCATGGTTAAATATCTTGTAATTCCCTGTTGTATTATCTCTGTATTATTATCTTGTCCTATTATATTTTATAAATTTAAAAGAAATGTGTCTACTCACTTTGATGTGTTCATCGATGGTGAACAAAAAAAATCAAATAATCTGTAGTCTTTAAAATAGACTAAGATAATGTAAATATAAAATTCAGCAAACTTTGTGTTCTCTTTTCGATGTTTACTAATTCAGTAGTTGCGAAAAACGAGACTCCATTCCGTATAGCAACACTGCATTGCAAGTATATGATGTGCGTTTAAATGCATTATTTGCAGGCTCACTTAGCTTGACTTGGTAATGCTCAAACACATCTCGTTACGGTGCTCCTCGTATAGATTCTATTTTATATTATGAATTAACAAATACACAAAAAAAACAGTATTCATTTATTTTATCATTTATATGAAATAATATTATTTGAAATGTGATACCTTCTAAAAGAGATAAGTTTCTCATTGGATCACATTCGATATTCTATATATTGTATTATATTTTAATTTCTGTATTTTTAGCGTTATATTATTACAGATCTGTAGAATTAGTTTTATCAGTATTATTTTTATTATCATGTACTTGCACTATAATGTATAAATATAATTCAAACCGACATCTTCTTTTTATGTGTTTATTGAATCTTAAATTAAATAGATTTACGATAAACAACATATCTTAACAACTCCCATCCATATATTATCTTGTCAGAAAAACAATGATTATCTTAAAATATTTTACAATAATTAACTTAAGCCAAATGTTTCACTATAATTTCACCCACATGGAACAAACATACGACAATATTTTTTTTTCAAATCTCGGTCAACACAAAATGCTATCAATTTAAATACATATACTAATGTGTGTTATAATCAAAGTCCAATTTGAATTTATACATAAAATGGAAATTATGTCTTACACCAAACAGATAAATCACCAGAATAGTGACAAAATGCTCAAACCTGACCTAAAATACATGTATATAGTTAATATTATTTATTACATCACATGAGATCAAAATCCGATCTCTGTCAACCATCTTCACAGCAATGCAACTGCGATTTTTGAACATACATTTTCGGTTAATAATTCAATAACAATCCTGCTCATTTTGGTACTTTTCTTCATTTCGTTTACTTCATACAACTTATTGCTCTAAATAGATATTTACTTTATTTTTTAAACTACCATTACAATATCATGTAAAATAAATGGTAACCTTAATGAGCCCACGAATATTTAAGTAACAGGCACTTATTTTGCCAGCTCCACTCTTGAAGTAGTCACCATGACTTTAAGTGAGGAAAGTACTTGTTAAAATTGCAAATTGTGCGATAATCTTGACTGAAACTAAAACATGGAACCTCGCGAAACAGGAATCAAATGAAAGTTTGTCCAAATACAGAAGGCCTATATGTTTATTGGTAAAGCTTATGAAACTCATAATGACAATTCACCCATATAAATTTATCGTAAACTGAAGAAAGCAACATCGAAATGAATAAATTACATAAGTAATTTAGTATGATATACCTTAAATCAATCATATAACTCACACAAGGTTGGACACATCACAATTCAACTAACATTTGACTAGAAAAGCAAACAAACATATCTACAATGTGGATAGGTGGTAGTCTTTAGTTAGTTCAAAAACATTAATGAGTACATTTTAAAACTGATCACTAAATATCACGAAAAAGAAACATCATTTCACAGACATTAACAGATACACTGATACATAACATATTCAAACTTTGTATAATAGGTTAATATTTAATATCCCAAACTGGTTAAAATACAAAACTATAAAGAATAAATCAGCAATACATTCTAGCACAAGAACTAAATTTTATAAAATAGCAGTTACACGTATGAGGTGTTAGATAATGAAAACTATGCGGCATGTATCGGCTTGTCGTTTAGATTGGTTATAAATAAGTCAAATACTTAAGTTTAAATAGCAGAGATACGTTTTCACCAGTTAATTTTTGTGACTGTGTAAATGGTTAGATAATTCATGTAATTGCTTATAAATATTAAGAAAATTATATCTTATTATAATAGCTGCTTTGTAATCCTACAGCTCAATATTATTCAAACTGGTTGAGCGTATGCAAACAGCACTAGAAAACGGTCAGATCACCACTTCGTTAATCCTAAAATACCACTTGTTAAGGCAAACTATACAGAAATCAGCAGCATTAAAACCTAAAAGAAAACACAGATTTCGTTTACGAAGCACGAGGCTCGCACATCTTTTAAAGAATACTTGTATCGGGACAATAAGTCTTTTTTTTTGTTTTTGGAATTTTTTATCTTCTTTTCACATTAAGTGTACACATACTTGGGTTACACACATTTTTGACATAATCTAATCAGTTCAAACATACGGAACATACAATAATTACTCCAATCATTCGGGACAATAAGTCAGTGACAAGTGTGTGTGTGTGTCCCCGACAAATTAATCCCCAGGAGAAGCACTGGGTCAAACTGATTATTCAACATAGGTAACCTGTCAATAAACCCGGATTTCTACAGCAAATTCGGTGTATAACCCGCTGGATATACACCTGCAATCACTCTAATCAAGGAAAGGAAAGGAATGATTTTACATATAACACAAAAGGAACACATTGTAAAATGGAAAATATATATGCAAATAAATTTCTATTCTAATACAGCAAAACTCAATCCAAGCGAGAACACATTCGTAAATCTCATTTCATCTGAAAACTGTTTTACTTTAAAACCTAAAAATAGGATTTAATCTCAGACCCATCTGTTTCTAAAACCCAATGACATTATCAGCGTGCACCATTATGCGACATTTTTTTTTCTTGAAAGACTTTCCTCTAAAAGATGGAATACTCTGTCACGAGATGAGATTTCGACTCCATGCTCATTCCTCCTCTTCACTCTCCAGGTTTTCAAAGAGAATCGCGTCGGCGAATTTCGGCTCTGTTCCGAAGTAGCGGTCGCCAAAGTTACCTGCAATCAAGACAACTCTTTGATATCAACTTTTTTTATTTACCAAATTTCTTTTTTATCACATGTTCCATATCGATCATATAATATCAGTAAGTTATAAATTTACCTACACAAAATGAATAAAAAACTTGGTGAACACATTTACTGTTTAAAAACAAAGACGGATTATTTTAAAGATTTCCCGTGAAGCGTCAATTTATGTTAATCCCAATGTATATCACAAGTATGAGAACTGACCTATTCCGGGCAAGATGTGAAAACTGTCGTTGACCTCGGGGTCGACCGCCGTCGTCACCAGTTTAACTTTTGGGAATGCGTATGCCACGGCGTGCACTCCTGTTAAAGAAATATGTACAAGGATAATATTTCATGATTTTTGGAAAACGGAAAAAATGTTCAACCGGATTCATAGAATAATACCCGACTGAGAAGGCAATCTATTTTGTTTCACCAACGTAGTAAATATATCATAATATTCATTAAATCAATGACTCAAACATTCACTCAATATCTTTGTTGATCTCTCACCGGTCTCGGCCATGATGAGTGAGAGGAGCATGATATTCTCTTCGGGCACATCGTGGTCCAGCAGCACTCGTATGGCCATCATAGCGGCCGCGCCTGTCGCCACCGTCGCGTCCATCAACATCACGTGCATGTCTTTGATGTCACGTGGCATGCGACAGTAGTGCAGCTGCGAGGGTATCATGGATGGATTAAGAAGGTGTTATGCGTCAAACGACAAGATCAACATTTTGTGGGTGTAAACATGTGTCAGAGCAGGTTATGGATGTAAGACCATATAAGTGGCTGCCCAAATCCTTATTTAATCGATTTTTTTTTCTGTTTTCCAAGTGGATGCAATGAATGTAAACGATATCTGATTAATTTCACTATTTGCTTTTAATTGAGGGTTTGTCAATCAAGGATTTTATAACGAATCAGATTTAAACCGCGAGCAGGCTTCAATACTCGGCCCTCAATTACCTCTGGTTCGCCCGTGTCTAAGTTGGTCTGGATGAGTATCTTGCCGAGGCGCACGTCCTTGCAGACCTCGCACAGCGCCGTCTCCATGGTTTCGCCCGCGCGCAGGATACTCACGCCGCACACCTACGAACAACAACAAAAAATAGGTGAATTTATAAAATATCAAACCCTTTGCTGTGGTTAGTAACTTCCGTTTTTGACTTGTAACGATTCGGATAACCAATGTAGATTTAGAAGGTTTGAGTGCATCTGTACAGGCAAACAAAACACCGAAATAACACATTAACCAAATGGACCTTGTATTTTCCAGGCATGGCAAATTCATCCTTAGAATTGACGTTCCGTTTTAATGGGTTGTACAAGAAAGATCACGCAATATCATTTTTATTACATATAAAAATCTGACTTGTTCTTGTGTTCGTGTATAAATATACTGGTTTTGCTTGCAAGAAAACATTTCTCAAGCTGTGTTGTGCATTTGGTTTAAATTATAATAATGAACTACAAACACATAAATTGTTTTTTTTTTTTAAGATGACTTAGTTTCATTTTGAAAGTTCAGAAGTTGACATCTATATTATTGTTATACCTTTACCGTACACTTCTATACACAGAGGGGTGAATAAGTAAGAGTTGACACATTATCATACGATTTGTTTTCAAATACATGTGTATATGTTCAAAAGGCAACTATTTCATAACAACTTTGTCGCAAAAGTTACTACTTGAATAAAATACTAATGCAGTTAATTATAATTTCTCAGTCAATTCATTTTAGATCTTTTCAAAATTAATCAGCCGCATCTATGCAAATAAACTGCAATTTATTTACGTACTTCTGCCCTGAAGAATATGAAATACTATTCAACATGTTATTTCATCATTACCATAAGGCAATATGCCAAGACTTTTCAGTTAAGACTGGATAAATTAAATCGAGCATAATCACAGACCTATAGAAAACGCAATGCCTTGTTGTTAAATAAACCCTAAATTAACAAAACCCAAATATTTAGGGGAAATTACTGAATAATACAACATATGAATATGACTAATCATTAAGTTTAATGAACATATGAAACTGAGAAGACATGTTTAAGTTAATGAGTTAAAATGTACGTATATACGTATTTCATGTATTGCATAATTTTTGTGATTAAGAACTGGCATTATAATAAACAAATCTATTTTACGAAATTAAGAAATATCTTTGACTAAGTCGGTATTAATATAATTAAAACGACATATCGTTATCAAATAGTATAACAAATGTTGTGGAGGTAAAGATGATGAGTACAAAATCGACAAAGGGTGAACGTAAAATGTTACAAAGACTAATTTACCAATTAATGGAGGTTGATATGAATAAGTTAAAAACAGGATATTTGTTTTAAATTGTGAAATATTGGAATGTATTACGCTTTGAGGAAACTATAAAAAGGATAACTCCGAACAACTGTCAGATATGGATAACATTTATGTATCAATCTTGTGAAAAATACATCATTTAAGTAAACGAACATCGAAATTGAATAAGACAATGAACAATTTAAATGGAGTAAAGGATATCTCTGTAGGATAGCTATCACATTGTCATTCTACAAGTGTGTGCTAACATATCTCGGATGCGTAGCCATTTTTACGCTGATCGACATTAAACCAAAACCACGCCCCTTATCCCGTTTAAAGATGGGCAACGTGAACAGCGTACGCAAGGTCAAAGCGCCCGAACTCCCACTTATCCTCGAAGCAGCACGTGACGGTCATCGCGACAAAGTGCGCGTCTTTCTGCGTCACGAACATGACGTCAACGCTATATGTCGCAATGGGGTGACGCCGCTAATGGCCAGCGCACTCAATGGGCATTACGACGTCATGCAGTTACTACTCAAGAAAGGTGAGTATTTTCTTTTTCTTCTCTTGAAGCTACAGTAGACTCTCGTTACTCGGAACACTGGTAATCGGAATTATCGGTTTATCGGAACCAGTTTCCATGGTTCCGAGGGGTTCCGATGAACGAGTATCTACTGTATTTGCTTAATAGACTTAGTTCAGGGTTGTATCATATATGAACTATTTCGTATATTTTTCACCAATTTCATGTCACCAAGTTTAAATAATTTTATATATTTTTCTTCATCTTCGGTATTTAAAGTTTGAATATTGTCTTTTAAGCCATCTTAATATGTGCTTTTCTACAGGCGCTGACGTGAACATGCAATGCGCCGACGGTACCACAGCTTTAATGGCGGCCATCTTAGAACGCCACCTGCACCTCGTGCACCTGCTCCTCTCCAACGGCGCATGCGTCAACATGGCGCGCAAAGATGGCGTCACGGCCCTGATGACGTCAGCTGTTTGTGGGGATGAGAGAATCACGGAGGCGCTGTTGAGGAAGGGAGTGGCGAATGTGGACGCGCAGAATAGAGCCAAGCAAACAGCACTGATTTTGGCGGCAAAACATAACCATGTGGCAGTGGCTGAGGTAATATAACTACATGCATCGAGGTTAACGGGATTTTCTCCATGTATGTGCATGACCTAAAGACGAATGGTGAACTATCAAACGATTAGAGGTGATCCGAGGCAAGCCTATAATCCAAATTTGATACGCCAAAAAATATACGTGTATAACTAAACCATTTATTTTATGAACAAACCAATCATTGTTTAAATTGGCAAATACTCAAATCGAGTTGTGTAAATTGACAAACCTTCCAATAGTTTAATTCAATAATATTTTCAATGACCGTGTCGAATCAATATTTTACCGTCTTGATTTTATTTAATTAAACTTAAGATGCTGCTTCGCCACGGCGCCTGCCCTCGCCTCAAAGACAGCGCCTCATGCACAGCTCTCATGCACGCTACCTACAAAGCGGAGGATCCTAACCCGGAGCTCGTTCAACTCCTCCTGCAGGGCACCAGGGCAAAGGAAGTCAACGTTCCAAGCCATGACGCGGAGTGCACTACGTCTTCGCAGTCACGTGATGCCCCAAATGATGACGAGATTGTGTATGTAAATGAGGTTATGATGGATAGACCGGCGGCGGACAATGTTCCGCCTTTGTCGATACAAAATCATACACTACCAGATTTTAATGCATTGGTAGAGGTTTCAAGTAATGCATCATCGGACTACACCCAGTTAAAATCCAGGTGTTTGAGAGAGGGTTACGATCAAAATGATACTAATTTAGTTGCATCTGACCATAAAGCGTCTGATGAACAAATAATAAAGCTGACACAACAAGCCGAGGAAATTAAGTGCCAATTACAAACAGAACGCGAAGCTCATAAACAAAATGTAAGTGAATATCGCGAGCAAGTCAACACCTCGGCCCAACAAATCGCAAACCTGCAGTGCCAAATCGAAACACTTGAAACGGCTTTACGTAAACAGCGCAAAGAATACACTGAGCTCAACAATCAATTAGCGGCTGAAAAGGACAGCAACGCCGAAGCCATGATTCAATTGAGTGCCAAACTAGACGACATGCGACATAAGTATGAAGCCGAACGTGCGCAATTGGAACACGAGCGCAACCGGCTTGAATCGGATCTCGAAAAGACCACAACAAAACTCAACCGCTACAAAGCCCTGGCTTCAATGCCACATTACGAGAACTTCGACTTTGTGCGCGCGCAACAGAGCATTGAGAGCGGCATCGGAAGTTTAGCGTCGAGCCAATCAGAAGCCACGCTCAGAAAGACAGTTGCGCCCTCCTCTGATACGAGCTCTAATCGCGATGATGTATTTCCTTCGCATTCTTTGGGAAATGTCTGCGCCGTTAATAGTCACCCGCGAGCTAACGGATGCCGCGTGAACAGTCCCATTCAAATCAATGTGAATGTCAATGGCAACACAATGTACTCGTCTGTTGAAAGCCTATCTATGCGTACCACAGATTCGTTACCTAGCAACTCAACTAATAGTCCAAGGTCGAATAGGTTACCAGCACGAGACAGATTCGAGAAATTGCTTCTCGATGTCTCGAGGAAAATCGGCAAAGAGTATTGGCAAGTTGCTAGTTGTCTTGGAATTGACTCAACGACGATGGAGCATTTGCAAAGTGAGAATTGTACCGACACACGGAAGTTGATTTTCAATATGCTCCTCAAATGGAGTCAAGCGGAAAGGAAGAGTGATGCCGAAATGTTCCATGATTTGAAACAAGCATTGATAGACTGTGACCGTAGGGACTTGGCGCACGATATGTCGCTGTAAAATAATTGGGATAAAAACTATGTAATACTAGATTAACTCCATATAAAAAAAACTGCTAATGGGTACGGTTTCGAAATCAAAATCGCGTGAAGATAATATCTTATTGGGTTAGCTATTTTCCCATTGTAATAATTTGTCACAAATTGTATAAAAGACCTGATTTCTAACTGAAATCGGTATATCACCCACATACATATAGCCTATATATCACACACATTTAAGTTATTTTGCATGTAAATCGCTGGATAGAAAATGGTCAATAGACATTATATCGACAAATCTTCAAACCTGGAAGATGCACAGCACCACATGTAAGATATTCGTCTATTTTCAACGAGTTGACGAATAAGCACTTTAATCGAAATTTTATGATCATAAAATTTGAATCCAGTGGGTCATAGGCCTAGGGTGTTCGAATTTGATACTTGGAAAATTTTGATGAAAAATGCGTATTCGCCACTACGCCGAAAACTAGTTGAATGTGTATCTTAAACGGACATATTTATAGAAAAATCATGGTTGACTTTCGTTTCGACGCCTATTTGATCTTTAATTTATAAAGATTGTAATTTTAAGACTTACTATCTGAAAAGCATTTAAATTCAATAGTTCCACAACTCTTGAACTGTATGCAAACATTTTGTATCTAAAAAGGGTTTCACAAACTCAGTCAGTCATTTGGGAATCAATTGATGTTAATAAGTGTTTATTACATCTACAAGTACCTTTGATATGTTCCAAAAACACTGGGGTCAGTCAAACGTAAATAAAGCATCTAAACAGCTGCTCCTTGAACTGCATTTAAGTAACTCCCATTTTTGAAACGATTAGGATCAAGTTGGCAACGTTTTAAAACTAAATAGGCCATGGATAATATACCTTTTGACGGGAGGACCCTTAAGAGATTAGGTCACGACCTGTCCTCAGATCAAAGCGCGCACACCGTAATTATCCGAACTTCAATGTTAGCCCTTTAGATATATATCATTGAATGGAGATGTTGTTTCCCGAAAAAAATATATTATTTATACATATTTTTGAAGACTTTTTCTAGAGTAACCTCAAAAGAGTTGAACTGGTTTTATTAAAATTACTACATGTATGTTTATATTATATTTGAAGGATTTTCAAAGCACAAGTTAGAAGAAGTCGACAATTTTCAGAAGTCAAAGTCAATGTCTATTTTTGTTATTGATTTGAATAAAATTTGTTAACGTTGTTGGCATTTATTATAGCATATCAGTGAATTTATATTGGCTTGAATGAGTACATGTTACATTTTATTAGAATAACTGTCAGATGAATTTATAAGGGGGCAGCTTCTCTCAAAGCATGGGGATAAGTTTTACATAATAATAAATCAATCTCAAAAATATAGCCACAGTGATAAGAGAGCAAACCTTTTCGGTGTTGACCCGCTTGCCTTGATACGTCATGCCTTGAGGGGTGACCACCTCAACTTCCTAAAACAACAAACATGCATTCTCTATAATAATATAAAAACAGGGAACAAAAATAAAGATGAAGATTGAGTTATATTACAGATCAAATACGCATAGACTTTTAAAAAATCAGAATAATATATCACCTGTATGTGGCAGCTCATATTTCACAAATGTACGGACAATTGAGCAACAAACGATTATTTTCAATTTATAACTCTAAAATGTTATAACTGCACTTTTTGATAACGTGAATTCGGTCTCACTTTATAGGGCAGCATGGAAAGAGCGAATTCGATGAGAAGACGACAAAGGCGATTTGAGTAGAAAATGAACTCGTCCCGTGGCGTATCTTTGTTTCTGGAACAAGCAATGTTAATATATGTTTATACTTTTGTGAATATTCATAACACAATGTGTTTTCATTACAATGGAAGGGCTCCGTGCAACATTGTGTTAAGTCTGAAATTGACGTTTTGAGAAAAGAGGCATTGAATGTTTTTTATATCGGTCATTTACATTAGGATTGGCAAGTGGCCAAAGGATGAAATTATTATGATCGCATTTATTTCGTAGCATCATTTATTTATATAACATGGATCTATGATCATGTGACACTTTGCAATACAATTTGGCGAAACATGTTATGTAGACGTAACACATTGTTGCACTGAGCCCTTCAATGTGTAATCGAGTTGAACTACGGGAGGTGAACTGTCTTTTGAACGACGAATCAGTCAAGAATACATTCACATAGCTGGAGTTTTGACTATAGACAGGTCTTAATATTCGCATCCAGTGACGTCACCTCAACACAAAACGAGGCACACGAGACATAAACCAAAACAATGAAGAACAGAAACATGTAACATGTACTGTGGCTTATTCACTAGAAAATAATGATTTAAAGTGAAACAAGTAGATCAGTGAAGCTGATTAAGTCCTCCGCTACTTCAACAACAGTTGAAACCCGAAAAAAAACAGAGGAAATCAATTAAGAACATCAACAAA
>LQRL01068246.1:0-12493 GCA_001703475.1 Hydroides elegans | reverse complement strand
ATCGTAAACAAACAGAGAAGATTATTCGTATTCGCCATATATATTTCTTAATTGATTTAGAAGTGTTTTCGTTTTAATTGCTTTCAATCAATAAAAAAAATCATAAAAAGTACAAGTATAGTAAGAATAATACATTTGAAGTATATTTGAAGAGGGTGATGTTTCGATTTTTCATTGACAACTTAAAGTTGCCGATATGCGACTTTGAGTAATTTTGTACCGCAACTCGACCATTCCATACGTTAGCTAGACTAGCTTGGTATAACACTCCAATAACATCGTATTATCTAAACTAATTTTCCTGGCATATGTGTTGGTTTCACAGCCAGGAATCGGTTATGATAGCCCGAGAAGGTAAGTTCTACAATAACAGGATTATTACAGATGCCAAATACTGAGGTTCACGTTTGCCAACCTATAGGGTAATTCCGGTTGATCGGGGAGCAGGTGTTTTTGGATCTTAGAATTGAAATGAAATATATCCTCATGTACATGTTTATGAAGTGTATCGATGCGTAATAATAACAACTATAAACAGTTTATCATATTGTACCTTTTTGGGCGAAGCATATCTTAGCGCATACACATACAAATGTAATACGATTCGATTCTATTTAGAAACTGAAACCATTTTACTTGGCACTTTATTCATGAAGTATTTTATTTCTATGAATTCACTTGGTTATAAAATTTCATTGTAACCCCGTGAGACGCGTTATCGATGCATGATGTATTTAAAAGCGAGAATCATTTCTAGATCCAGATAAATGACATACATCAGGACCTATATCAGCATGTATCAGGACCTCCGTTATAACCTTAACCTTAAACTTACATCCCTATCCATTTGCATTGGTTTTAAGGTTAGGACTAAACTTAATTGGAGCGGAGAATATGGATCCAGCCATTCAAAGCGGTAAGTTGCGAACACACTGCTATATAACCTACTTAATATGACATTGCGAAAAAACAATCATTTTATATATCAAAATATCCATTTAAAAATTATTATAGAGGCGATAAAGGTGTTATCAAAACGCCTTGCCGCGCAGCCCAATACGTGTAGCACCCCATTATGTGACCATATGCATCACACCAATGCCTCACCCTCTGTACTTACCCAATGGTTTGTCTAATTCAACGGATTCATTCATAACAGCGGGTCATTGTTTGTCGCGAAAGGGATTTTATGTGTATCGCCTTATTCGTGTTTAATTACTAAGCAAATACCTGGAAAATGAATGCCAGATCTATTCAAACAGTTGCTGTATCGCAGTTGTGTGATTCGTTACATTCGCAAGAATCGTTGGTGTTAACCATAGAACGTTCAGTGTTTTAGCGCGATGGCCCTTGGCGAAAAGTATATAAATTTCAGTAGGAATTAATTGTTAGTAATAGAAGGTTCCATAATTGTTTATAGATTCTATTTAATCTTAAAATCCAGCCATAGACTTGTTCTGATATACAATGTTCACTCCTGGGATTATCAGTTTTGGAGATGCATTTTAGGCATTAGTTTCATACATCTGAAAACTACTTACCCAGGAAATAATGATGTATCCCGAAAAAGGAGTAAATTCTGTAAATATATTCACTATTTACATTGACTTATATGCATACGACGATATCTAAAGCCGCCAAGTTGTTTATATCCGAAAAGATACCACTTTAAGAATGTAGCAGTAATTGAGATGTTTTTATCATATGGTTGTATCCGTATCTTAACTTATATATACATATATATTAGTTATCCCAGGCACAAGTAAACTCACGGACAGGGTATCCCTGCCTCTTGTGATGTCACCCCCTTGTTATGTATCCGCTTTATACACCCATGTATATCCATAGCCCTTTAGTGTTAATTACGGCTTTTGATTAGTCAAGAGAGAGGATAACCTTAAACTAATTCGCGTTGGACACAGTAGTTCCGCCGCTATAGATTTACTCTGAGACAAGCATCAGAAGGCTCATGCTTGTAGCGTTAATGGTGAGTATGGACTGGTGAGGAATTTCTCTGAGGTGCGTTTCTCATTTTTCTGATGGGAACGGGAGGTTACTATGCTTAAATAAAGAATGGTAGATGAATGGCGTCGATATAGTTACGCATATGGTTTTGGTGTGTAGACATTGGTGTGTAAACATTAGTTTATTGGTGAAAAAAAAACTGCACACTAGTGACATTTTCATATCTGTTATGGTCCTTTAAGAGCTGTACCTTATAAGTTTTTTATCCTTATATTATGTCTTATAGATAAACATATGCTCATAATAATCGTTTAAGAAGACTAGTGCGGAAAAACTGTGATCCTGACAATTGTTTACTGTCATTTATTCAAATGTAAATAGAAAAGTTATGCACCCGGACAAATTCGAAAAATAGTAAACCGCTGAGTATAGGCATGCATCCTTCAGTAGGAATGAAGCAACGACGTTGCTTTATTATCTGTAATCTTTTCGTTTACGAAAAATGCAGGTATTGCGATTGCTTTGCTTTTTAGGGCCAACAACCCCTTCGGTTTTGTTATACCTTTTTCTATCTGTTAAAGTCGTAATCACACTATACAATATATATGAATATATTGCTTATACACTCAACATGGAGAATAGGGGTTTAGAATTGTGACATTATACATTTTAATAACATTATTTAGATTTAAAAGTCATCACCTCTTGAAATTTATGCATCTAGTGTTGTCCCACTGAAAACCAGTACTAGATCATCTCAGTACTCGTAGAGTACAATTTATCTGCAATATTTTCCTCTCTAGTTTTGTCCCGCTGAAAACCACTATAAAGCCCTCTCGCGTTTTGATTCGTTACGCAATCAATTAAATGTACAAAAGGGGTGGAGCTTCGTAGAATGAGTGACAGCACTCTATTGATGTAGGGTTGTGCATGAGTAGAATGCGCTTCTAAATGAGTCACTGTGACTCATAATCAATAACCACTGTGTCGAGTCCCTATATTAACGATTTCCTTTTTAAGTGGAGGTGCAGACCGCAAAAAAATAAAAAAATAAATCAAGATTCGTAATTGAATATTAACTAAACTTTATCATTAATATCTATACCAAAATATATAAATATAAAAAGAAACGAAAAGATTGCAGATAATAAAGGGCTCTCGCGCTGTGATTCGTTACGCAATCAATTAAATGTACTAAAGGGGCGGAGCTTGGAATATGAGGGACAACACTCTATTGATGCAGGGTTGTGCATGAGCTGCTGCGCTTGCTAAACAAGTCACTGTGACTCATAATTAATAAACTGATGAAACTCACTGTGTCGAGTCCCTCAATAAGGATTATTCAGGAGTCTGAAGGTGCATAACGCAAGGTGCATAACGCAAAAAAAAATCAAGATTTAAAATCGAATATTAACTAGAATTAATCATTATATCTATACCATAACATATAAATATCTTATGATAAAAAAAGAATTTCCGAAACACAGTATGCTATTGCTTTTCACTTATATCATCATTTAAACATAAAATTTGTTGCACAAAACTCAATTGTATATAATAAAAAAAGAACCTCACGAGCTGTTTCCCAAAAAGATGTTCCCATTAAATTCTGACTTGGAAATATTAAGAAAATACATTTAATCTTGGAGATGAGAAGGTTTGGAGGAACACCTTTATTGATAATTTCTTTATTTTTGCAATAATTAGTGATAGTAACTATTTTGAAATTGAATAAACTTTCTTGTGATAATCTAATAAACTGTTATTTGCATGATATGATATGTAATTTGTTTCCATTTAATATTCCAATTTTCGCAAAATGTGTATCTTTCAGTTCCAAACTGGATAGAAAATGCTTGGAAAACACCTTTTCGCAAAATTGTAATGTTTAGAACGATTTATTTGCTGTCGTGGGATGTCCTTCATATAATTCTACCCATAAAAAAAGACATGCCCTTAAATTATATAATTGGTTGTCTTAATCAATAAAACTTGTTTTGATCAAATTATGTTATTGGTTGTCTGAATCAATAAAACTTGTTTTATTCATATAAAAGATAATTAAAAAAGATAGAAAGGAAAAGATTGCAGATAATTTGGACTCTACGAGTAATAAGGCCATCTAGTTCTTTTTGTTATGAAATAAACTGTTAATGAGGGAGATGGTGATAAAAGTATCACATGTCATGCGTGGGGGATAACACTATATCATTAATTGTCGACAGTTATTGTGCATACACATGTAGTACTGTCCTCTCTTCTGGACTTAGTTTACAGTCCCTATGTATTCATCATCTACCATTTTAATAATTGACGGTAAACTAAGTGGGCTAAAGTACTCAGTCATCTTCATTAATTAAAACATTGTACAGGTGAATCGGCTGCGCCACGGATCTGTACAATAATTCTATTTATTACATGGTTGAAGCATTTTACAGGGCATAACCACCCGGTCATTATCTTTTGTGATAATGCCCGGGTGCGTAGTAATTGTATGGTTTTTGTTTGAAATAATAAAGATGGCTTAATAATTTCAATAAGATAAAATTGGCTCTGCCGGGAATTGAACCCCATCCACCCGGTTGCCCTCACCACTTGAGCTAACTCGCCTGACGCATATGGGGTCTTATCTACTCTATTTTAATATAAAGAGTATGTTGTGACAGCTGAGCGAGATGTAGGACACACACACGCCCACTCAGTACTCGGTGAACTTGACCTAGTTTTGCAATTGTGACGTCAAAATTCAAATTCTACGTAATGCAATTTTGTTTACTGCAGTTACTGAAAAGAATGTGAAAGGATTACACACATGTTTATGAAAAAAAGACTTAATAAGTTTATATTTTTGTATTTTAACGTATAAAGTTAATAAACCGAACGCTAAAAAATATATGAGCATGTTCCTGGCCTGGAATTAGAACACCATTTAAAAAGGGACTGAAATAAGCTGGATATTTAACATAAAAGGAATAAAACTTAAGAATTTGCGATGATATATAAGAATCAAAATGATCATGTGAAAAATTAAGTTAGTATTGATGAAGCATTAATGGATAGAATCGACGAAATACCTAGTTTAAAGCAGATGTATGGAGTGCTTAACTACATGGAAAATTGTGAATATAATGCATCCAAAGGAGCGAAGAAATCAAAATTGTATATAAAAAATACGACCAAAGTGAAAGAATATGTCCAAAGAATCTTTTGAATAACATCGAGTGACTTAGGACGTACTCGTATATCTACATAAATCGACAGACCAGTTTCGAAATCACTGGTCGCGTTTCTTTTCTCTCAGTCAGATAATTTTCTTCAGTGACTTAAGTGAATTAAGGAAAAAAACGCGTTTCTCTCCTCTCAGTCAGATAATTCATTTGAATCAGATAAGTCAAAACTTCAGTCAACTGAAGGCTGACTGAAATGACTTAAATTTGTCACGTGACGCAATGTTTGGATTTTACGTTCTATTATTATTTCTTTCAATTAACATTTTATTCATAATATTTGCTTTTTATTTTAAAATGCCTAAATGTAAATCATTTAAACATTTTTTTTAAGTTATTTGAACAGTTGTTTGTTCTGAATGCTTCAAAATATTTATGACGTAACAGTGACCTTAAAATTTTAGTCAAATAATTCAAAATATCTTTCTTTATTCTCAGTGAATTATTTGACTGATCTCACTTATCTGACTGAAGAAAAATATCTGACTGAGAGAAAAGAAACGCGACCACTATCCGAAAAGGTAGGGAGATTGTTTCGAAAATAGCCGTTTTACGCAACGTTACGTAAAGTTACGCAAACGTTACGCAAATATAGTTCACGCTACAAACTCGTAAAAGTGTTCGAAAAATGCGGAAATCAATGTAATAAAAGGAACAAAAACCTCAGGATCCTAATCAAGATGGTTATTGGCCCTCGGGATAGGAAAAAGTAATGTCCGCGCCCTTCGGGCTTGGGCATTACGTTTCCCTTTCCCTCGGGCCAATAACCATTTTGATTAGGACCCTTCGGTTATTATTCCATATTTAATGGACTGACCTCGCACTTTATCCTATACATACTTTGCAAATATTGGGATTTATAAATAGTGCATATTGTACGACTCTTTTTTGCAGTAGGTGATGGAGAAAAATACAGATTGTATTCATGGGCTGTACCTAAAAAGTCCGCTCCAGGTAATTGTGACGTCATGTTTTCGCAGACGTCGGAACAATGTATTGAGAATTCATAGGAGATGATAATTTTTGATATCAGTTGTACTGCACTGCAATACAACAATGTACATGTATCTTGTTCAGAAAATAACACCCTTGGCAGTTCCTTAACAATTGTTATTGTAATACCGTATGCATGTTTAAGTCTTCAAAAATGACATCAAAACGGACATTTTGCACATCATTACGTGTCACATCTCATCATCAAGTGTTAACGCGTGTCGCTTTTGCTCATCTGGACTTATTTTCCTAAGACTTGTCCCTGGCTTATCTTAACCCAATTGCTCACACCCGACATGTTGTTTTATACTATCGAGCAAATGGGCAAAACTATTTGCAAAACCCATGGACACATTTTGCATTGCATGTCAAACTACTGATATTATTTAGGAAAGTAAATAATATTTGGTGAATTCAGCAAGAAATGGAACATTTACTTACAGTGAGGTTGCAAACTTATATCTCATAGACTATCTATATTTATTGCAATTTAACCATTTATTGTTATAGTTAAACAACCAATAGCTTGTGTTCTGTAGTGAAATTACAACACATTCTCACTCTTTCCTATACAATATTGGTAAACAAGCGTTTCATTTTTATTTAGGTAAGAAAGACTTTTTCGTAAACTTTATCACTGTAACGAATCGAACGACAAAGTGACTCCAATTTATATACATGTATGACCAAATTCGTGCCTTATGGTGAAGTCTGTGCTTTTGTGATCACTTTGAAAATAGAAAGAAGATATAGTTATTTATTAATCGCCAGCGATATATATTGATTCGATTGCATCCTCTTTCGAATTCTCAGCCGTTGGTCAATTGTAAAACCGCACAATAAAGGTTTTATTTTACGTTGTTGGAACAAGTAACGCTTCCCTATATACGCTTAATGGTAAGGATCAATCATCAAACCAAAACCCAACATCATAATGATTAAAAATCAGGATGTTTGGTTATAGATAAATGAATTATTTAGGTATCAACCGGGATGGCATAGAAGCAAAGCTGTTTGCAAGGTCCTGTGTTTATGATGCTTGGATTATAATAGAATTATTGATATGATCCTGCTTTTTAACCTACATCTGTCCAACATCCGCAGTTGAATACTGGCAAAGTATCAATTTTTATTATTGACAAATGTAATAAATGTTGATAAAAAAGAAGGGCACCCTACGACCAAATTTTTCAAAAGTGATTATTTGAGCATAAAACCACTTGATACATTGAGATATACAATAAATAGTCAACTTTAGAAAGATAATTTTTACGAAAAGGTGTTCCTGTTTTTGTAGCTAGCTGGCCTCATTGCGCTTATCTAGCTAGCTAGAATCAAGAGATGAACACCTTTTTGTGAAAAATGAAAATCAAAATACTTGCATATACCACCTATTTCTAATTACAATTTAATGTAGAATACCTATTTATATGTCTCTGAATTCAATGGAAGTAAAATTTTCCAATAAATTTGTATAAAAATGATGACTTTCAATTAAGCTGTTCCTCAAATTCGTGTAGCTAGATGGCAATTTTTGAAAGTTTGTAGCTAGATAAATTTTGAAAAGGAACACCTTTTTTGAGGAACACCTCGTGGGGTGCTCTTCATAAAAAAGAATATCCTTTAAGACTACTAAAGTCCATTTTTCTAAACAATTCATTTGATTTTAAAATTATTACACATCGTATGTAGTTTTTAGAGAGCGCAGTATGATGATAACTGTAGACCGTACAATTCGATATAGTCCTTTGCCATGTAAGGAGATACATAATAAGGTTGTTTATATAAATATTCTCGTATTTATGCATCACTTTTGTTTTAAATAATTTCAAGCGCTTAAAACCATGTTTTACCAGTTGAAATATGTGTCATAATGCGCTCTTTGAATGCACTATTTACTCACTATTAAAGCGCGATCAAAATCAGATTCACAATCGAAATCTGACAGAGCACACAAATAACTTATTCCAGCCTATTTCTATTGGGTTGCCATTAAATAGACACACAGCAAGGGCTTTGATATCCCTTTTTTGGTCACAGAAAAAATGACACAAAAAAAACTGGTCTTCTAACGATGCTCATTTGTCACAAAAACGTGACGAGAGAACATATTGCACCGGAGAGCCGAATCAAGGGGAACTGGGGCGTGTCAAGAGAAAGATAGATTATTTTAGGGAGAATGCTCGATCTCGGATGAGACATAGCGACCTAATTATAAGATGCTGGTTGCGGTTATCTATGAAATCCTCTGACGTTTTGGCTCAGTATAGTTTTCATGCTTTTATGATTCAAGATTGCGAAAATGCAAATCAGCATTTCATACAGTTCATAAAGTATATTTAAAGTAAAATTGTATATTAAATGTATATCTATTATGGGGTTCAAAAAATAAAAAGATCATTAGATCATGAATTTGTTGACTACATTGTGTCCGATGGAAGCTATCATTTCCACTCATGGTTGTCAATGTTATCAGGAACTCTGTAATAAGAACTCCGCTATAAGTGACAATTATTATCTTAATACGAGTTATCGTCCATCTGCTTGGTTACATAATGTCTCATTATTTGAATGTATTCACTATTTTGAATCTGCTCATAGATTAAAATTCTTTATTGAATCAACAACAGTGTGTGCAAAAAAAAAACACAATATGGCTATTTTGCTTATACTTTCTGTCGCGATGTTATGCTTGCATGTCTCGTCACACGAAGTCAAGGTAAAAAGTAGAATTTGTATCATTTTAGACAGATTTTTTAGATTTATTTTGTTTATACATATTATTTTTGTATTTACTTTGTGTGTTTACTATTAGATCCCGATGGAAATCGAGGAGCGATTTCGAGCAATAGAGACTCGAATCGACAACCAGGACCAGATTATAGCAAACCAGAGGGACCAAATCCAAGAATTATTGGACACGGAAGGACATTGCGGCTGTGACCATAGCGCTCTGAAGAATACGGTTCCAGGGGTTATGGGTGAGTAATATGTACGATAAATAAAAACGGTACCCACAACCAATCATACCCTTTATTGATCAAATTTGAAACGTGTTTAAAACTATTAGTTTTTATGGATCAATTTTGAAAACACAGTTCGAGTTTGACTTCGACCTGACTTGTGTGTTCATATAACATATCAACGATTTTAAACGAATTATACTAATGCTATGGTTAGCACAAAAAGCATACTCATACACAATGTATCTTTCTACGTGAGACAGAATGCTTCCTTAGAAAATAATAATTTGTATTCTACATATTTCTAATCATCTAGCGCCAGGTATTGTCATAAGACACACGCCACATGCAACCTCGCTTGTTTTTCAAACTCTAAGGGCCTGGCCACATTGGAAGTTTTTTCTTGCTTTTATTTCCTAACAAACATGTCTTCCAATGTATTCCTTATTGGTTTTGGTTTCCCACAAGGAATACATTGGAAGACAGGTTTGTAAGGAAATAAAGGCAAGAAACAGCTTCCATTATGGCCAGGCCCTTACACTTCGTAATTTGTTCACAGGTATCCACAGTGCGTATGGATGCCCCTCGGACACGGTCCACCTGAGTTGCCCTGACGAGCGCAACATCACGGTAACCAAGGCCGAATATGGCGAATACTATCTCGACTGTTCAACAACGTGTTGCCAAGCCCACCCTTTGGACTGCGTAGAATCTATGGAATCTAGTGATGAAGACCAGTGGGTATATTTGAAATACTTGTGCGATGATGCGAATAAATGTGATTATCACTTTCAGGGATCGACATTTGTGAGGGAATGCGCTCCCACCAATGCGGTCAATTATGTCAGCATATACTTTTCGTGCTCTCAAGGTAAATCAATACTGAATTTATAGACATTTAGTAACAAAATAATCTGAAGCTTTAAAGTATGTACGCCGTCATTTAAACGTTTTTTTCTGTAGTTAAAAAGACTATTCCCGCTCCCGATTCATATACTTGAAGTATCATCATTAAACACATAATCAAATATGAAAGTTATATTAATTTACAGATTATAATAGTATATGCTATGGTAAATACAATGAGCTTATCTAGCGGCACAAAAGTAATTATATACCATATTCTTTTATGTATGGAATGTAGCTTGCCTAATGGTGCGTTCAGCGGACTTTGCGTCAGCGTCTGCGGAATTTAAATTGGTAAAAAAACATAGTAATTCCTGCGGAATTAATACCGCTGGGTTTACTATATTTTATACCAAATTAAATTCCGCAGACGCAGACGCAAAGTCCCGCTGAACGCACCATTACTCTATAATTAGGAGTAAGCACCAACTTATTCTTATTCGTTCCAGAATCAGATTCTATGCCAGTTGGTTTTTCTGTGTATTCTACCTCGACAAGGGAGTATGAGGCCAACGATATCGTTATATTTGACGGAATAACGACCAATTTAGGACAGTATTATCAAACTTCCACAAATACATTTCTTTGTCCCGTTGATGGCGTATACATTTTTCTAACCCATATAGTTACCCCACAATCATTTTCTACAGACGTTGTAATATCGGTAGATAAGACAACTAAAGCTGGCACAGTTGTAGACAGCACAAGTCAACCCTTTGCAGCCGGTTCAACTTCAGTTGTCACCGAATGTTTTGTCGGGCAAAAGGTTTGGGTTAGGAATTATGGAAGTAGCAAAGTATACCAAAACCAGTATACCTCATTTTCTGGCTATTTACTTGCACGATACTGAAATTGTTACATTTGAAGGCAGGGTTTGTTGGAAAAACAACTCGGAAAAGCATCAGATGTGGCCAGGACCTCAAACTGCATGGTAAATATCAAACAAATGAAAAATAAATTAGACACGAATTTGTATTTGTGGCTTTTATTTTGTTTTCCCTGACCCAGTTGGCCTCCCAAAAGATCAGCAAGCACTTTGTTCAAGTTTGATTAGACGATGTCACGAAATGTGTCTACCTCGTTTCCTATCACCGCGTTACGGATGGTCATTTGCCATCGATTTAGCCATTGTGGATTAAAAAAAGAAGCATCCAATATTGGCCCATTCATTGGGTGGACTCGTCCATCCCCCTTTTTATGAGCGAGATTGGAGTATTTGCAATGGATCAAACCTAAAAATATTATAGAAAATAGAAATATAAATCTAAAGTCAAAATACAACATTTGACGAATCAGAAGTTTTAGCGTTAGAAATAAGCAAACAAACAATGAAATAATTGCCTTTCCAAACTTTTGTTTAGTATTAAAACGAATGATGATAAACATCATTGCTAGCAACCTTCAACTCGTTCATATTAAAAACTCCCTTAGAAAGCTTTAAATAACGTTAAATTGTTTAGAGACATTGATAATATATAATCGCGTCGTCGGATAAATGTCATCCATACGTACGGCATAGTTATGACATTAAGACAACGAATGTCTTTCGTGCAAAACTATACACAAAAGACGTCAGAAACGTTGTATAATATCTCATCAAATCCGGGTGACTTTTTTCTGACGCAACCCCTAAACATATATCTATAAGCCCCTGAAGGAAAGTCATACAGATTCAAATTGGTTTGACGCGGACAGTGTTGTGAATCCGAATGTATAAGTCCATCGGGATATTTCTGCAGTTAACATAAGCACAGTGTCACAGGCTGCTCCTTAATGCCACCTAATGTACGGGGTAAATCTAATTTACTACTGTCAAAAGGGTCACCGATGGCACAGTATAAGGACAGATACAATGTCTTGGCAGATAGGACCGTTATCTGTTTTTATTAGGGATCCCATATAGAACCTACTGCATACTAAATCTATATTTATAAATCGAAGTAAATGTCGTATGGCTACAATAAAACCTATTCAAATTAGTGATTGCATTAAATAAGCAAACTGATTAAAGATAATGAATTGGAGTTTGCTATTTTTCTTGAATTGAAATCCTTTTGAAAAGTTTTCGACATTGCTTAAAAATAATTTTCAGATAAACTTAAAGGATTTATTTTGAATTTGCGTGCATGTATAATGAAAGTGTTTAGCTGCCTATTTTCGGGCCGTGTCCAATCAGGTGACATCAAAATCAATGTCCTCACAGTGTCGAGGGATTTGCCAATAATCAACGGATAGATAGCCAATATCCTGATACATCAGCAACTACTGACAAGTCTACAGAACTAAAGAATGCCTCGTATTTGTAAACTTGGTTTGGATATTATATTTTGAATCATTTGAATATATAATTGCTTCTACTTTCAATAACAAAGACAAATCGAATTCTTGAAACATTATAATGAAGTTGCATAAAGGTTTCGTTGGCAACTGGCGGGTAAA
>LQRL01068244.1:16861-31324 GCA_001703475.1 Hydroides elegans | reverse complement strand
TTGGAGTAGGGGGGGGGGGGTTGGGGGATATTACAGAGAGTTTAGTGTAATTAAAGGACATTTACCAATGCGTAATGCGATATGACTTTATTTTTGTCACCCGCTAAATTAATACGTATTTTGATAAGCCAGCAAAAAACTGCACACGATGTTCTTTTAAGTGGTAAATGCAGTATCCATGACTTTGCCAAAGGACGACTGACTCGCATCTCGAAGAATAGTATTTTTTACGTAAACATTTGTTTACGTAACCAAGTGCTTTAAGTGGGTCTAACCCCATAACGAATATAGTTTGTGTTCATTCAAATGTCATCAAATGTCACCTTTATTTTCTACAATAGATCTCGGTTTTATTATTTTGATTTGATCATTATAAAACTATATTTTCAACGTCAAAACATATACATGTTCAGAAGCTCATATAACAAGTGACAAAAATATTCATATTATAACTTAAATGTTCGCAACAATTGACGTTTGTAGATAGTAAATGGGGTAAACGCGCGTTCAATAATTGAAATTTGAAACAAATAGGGGAAGATGATTCAAGATTATCTCGCTGTGTTAGCCCTGAGCCGCTACTCTATGTCCTAACAACTGTATAGGAGTTGTTTTTGCACAACCATAGCACGCTCCTATCATAATATACAATTTATGCGCTAGAGCTGATTGAGTTTATTAGAAAATTAACCCTATTTGGTATTCCTTATAAAAAATCCAATTCCATGACAATAAACATAATTTTAGGTTTATGAATTAAAGCACCATTAATAATGAATGAACACCAAACCTAATTTTGTCAGTTCTATCAGAGTCTTGCCTATAACAAAATTAAGCCCTTTTTCTTTTGCTTGATATATGGATGTGTTTAAAAAGCATCATCTCAGATTAGATGAATTCAAAACGATCTCCACAAAACTATAAGGGCCTGGCCACATAGGAAGCCTTTTATTGATTTTTTTAACTAACAAACCTGTAATCCAATTAATGTATTCCTATCGGAAACTAAAAAAACATAACCGCTCAATGTGTTTAGCTTTTCATATTACATTGGGAAACAGGTTTGAAGGAGAAAACGCCAGATACAGCTTCCAATGTGGCCAGGACATAAAGCAGCAAAGTTTTAAGAATTTCATGTCATTTTGTCGCCATTTTGTGTTCTTTTGTGGCTCCTGAGAGTTTAATAGAAAATGATTTATAAGCGTATTTTCGTAAAATGCATTATTCCTCTTTTGTAATCATAAAATGCAGGAAATGTAATTGGGACGTGATAAAAAAGGGAAACTTGCGTTACGGAGTTTTCATGCTATGGATGGAAACGTGCGAAGTAATGAACAAAAATCATGCTACCAAACATGGCAAACCATCGCTTACGGACGTGATGTAAGTTTTTCAGGACCATCAGAACATTTTTTGAACGTCCTTTTAAGTCCCGACGTAAGACCAACTTACAATGTACGTCTGGCTCATTCGTGACGTCGATATTGGTTCTATGTCGGCGACGAATAAGAACAACCGAAAAGTGACCATATGGCCCCAAATCAGACGGTCCTCTCGACTTTTTATGTTATCCAGCAAGATGCACATAATATAATTGATATAAATATGGCATTGTCTTCAAAACACTAACAAGACGTATAGGGCCATCAGTGTGTTGATGGATTAAATCAAATCAATGATTTATTATAGAACTTTGAAATTTGTATAAATATTGAATAAGGTTTAACACAATACCATTTATATTGTCAAATGACGAATAGGCATATTATTTTTTTTTAAAAATATCATCCTTAAACTGTCTGTTCAAACTTGAAAATCTAACAGTGTTTCAAAATAAGCTTTTATGAGACCATGCATAATACAGTAAATAAAATTAAATACATTTTTTTAAAGAGATATCTCAAACAAATGTTGATACCAATGTTAACACTTACATGAAACAGAAACCCAATGCATATATCAAGTCAGCCCGAAGGGTAAATATTAACATAATCAAATGAAGTTGGTTAATAGATGATGGAATTAGTCAATGGTTACTTGTATCAAATGGTGAAGACTTCCGTGTATTGTGGAACTAAAATATGTTTTTGTTCTGTTTTGTTTCGAGCGAAAGAGGGTTATGATTAAAAAAACGAAGTCACATTTCCAATTATAAATCGAATATGCTTCTGATATCAAACGTTTTATCTTTACTGATATTGATTAAGGCCAATGTATCGCAATTTCGAAAACCAATAAGTAAACTGCATTTTTAGTTGGCATACTAACACAAGGAACCCAATTGTTAATAATTATCTGTCATATCGCTGATGTCACTGCCCAAACCTATAGCTATCAGTCCTGACGTCAGTTAAGCTAATAATATAATCCAGAACGATGATAACGACATTTAAAACCACATTGTGAATAGACAAATGACTAAATTGACAGCTATTATTAAATAAAATGTCTGTATACATGTATGTAAGCCATCCGTAATTTCCCTTAATACGTATGTATATGGTGTATTGTATGATATTACCGATATTCGACACTAATAAACAAGGGGACGATCCTGTTATGACTATATATATTCTTCCCCGTCCATACGATTGAGAGGTACAGTTATACAAATAATGAAGGATAAGGTATTTTAAGCAGTTACAAGATATTTAGAACATTACAAATGAAAGAATGCCTTCTAAATAGTACATTCAAATACTGTTAAAAATGACAACAATGCAACTAAAAATGTCCTTTAACAAACAACAATCGCATCATATTTAACACTTTATACTTTCAATAATCTATACACTTTTTATGTTTTGATTCAATCATTATAAACAGAATGTGAGGCATTTATGTGAGGCATTTATGTGTAGATCCATGTACACTACTAGGTTTTGTTTCGTCGAATATGCTATAGAACATCCCTGATTATATTTCCTTACTTTCCTAATATAAGATCTAGTTCTTGAAGGTGCTTCGGAGTCATTAGGGTGCCATTACATAAGTTACCATCGTATATTACTTAACACCAGATATATTTAATTCCTCTCTTAGGTGGCTACATTACATAAATGGAATAGCCTCTGAGACTTATTTGAAAAACAAACTCAATGGAACACTTTACAACCTTGAATTCGTGGAAAATACGTTAACGGCAATGTCCAAGCATTGATTTGGTTAGCACAAAATTTGAAGTTTCGTTTCGGAAATCGAATTATTTTGGCATTGGTTTTATCTAGAATTTGCCTTCTATGTATGAATTAACGGACGGTGTTAATATAACTTTGCTAATAAACTCGACTATAATTGTGAACAATCCAACCTATTCTAGATTTGTGTTACCGGTATCATAAGAAATGTCTACCTGTTATTTCCACCAAATATTATATTTAACAACAATTTGCGACATTTGAACTTACCTTCGTGGTAAACAATGGATATAAATTGCTATAATCACAAATTCTTTAATATCATGACGTCTGCTCCGATGACCAAAACATCAAACGCGCCATTGTCGTCATAACGTTAAGACGTTATAACGACGCATATGTAAATGCTCTTCATTTTATGCGGTGCTAATTAGGCTACACATTCGACATAGCATTGACATCGCTATATGTCTGACAAAATATTGTGTCTTTAGGATCACAACAGAAGAAACCGTAATTGAGGTACAATTCTCTGATACTGGTTAATATATTCTCTGATACCGTTAAATTCCAAAATTTGTTCCGATTAGCGCTTATGTCAAATAACAGGTGTTAAACTGATACATGACATGCTGATAAATCGGTAATTCGGATAGGAATTTGAAGAAAACTAAAATTTCAAAATCGGATATGTTGAATAATAATGAACAGTGTAGATATTGTCTGTCCTTGAACAATTTAAATCGCATTTTCTATTACTCTGCTCTCTGTTCTGTTTCAAATTAAATGCGTGAAGGAATTCATCGAAGCCATGGAATGAATTCCTTGAGTTGAATTATCATAAACATGAAAACTTATATCTTATTAACACTCAAAACTTACTCTAAAAACCGGAAGTTTGGTAAATCCGATAAATCGGATATTTTTATAATATCTGCTTTACCGACATCGACTGCCACATACTGTTGAAGAGGATTAACACAATTTGACATTTTGAATGTTTACAATATTTAATATGATATTGGTTTATATGAATATAAAATAACTGATGAATATCTTTGATTTTTGTTTTAAGTTCCGTATCAAATTTATAAAAAACAGTGCAATATGGGTTCATAAACAAAGAAATGCGGATCATTTTACGACATGGCATTTAAAGTAAGAAACCTAGCATAAGTTTTCAAAATATGAAGCCTTTCGAGTTTCACATAACAGATTATATTAATAATTAAAACACGTTTTTTTGCGGGTAGAAATCGAAAAGGAATTCCGTGTGGTCAGGTCCTTGTTCTTTTTGCAAAAATCAATCTTTAAGAAATATACATTTTCAAGCGGAAGTGAAATACTTTCTTAACAATCCCAATTAGATAGATATGACCATAACATATGTTAACTGACCGCGATAAATTAAATTTCCATTGAAATTAAGAACAAAATTAACTTCCTATTCTAAGAAATCTGATTGTTATGAAAATGTCACACCCTTGATTTAATTAACACAAAATAGCTTACTACCGTCTTGCGTTTCTATGTTTATCACTTTTGTTTTGGCTTAATTGAGGTTTCCTAGAGAAGAAATAGACCTCTTTTTTCATATAATAATTTGGATGTATTATTAATGATCAACATTGCTCAGAAATAAAAATTCCAAAGAAATCTTTATTTTTTTGGTTTTAAATATTGCTAAATATCACAGAAATTGAAGAATTAAAAATATATAAAAACATTGAATGAAGATGCAACCAGATATTTAGATATGTCTTATTACGTGTAGTATAAAATGTAAAGATAGTTAATGCATTATAATAATGATATCAAATCCATATCTTATAGCAAGCATGGTCATAAAAAGCAAGCCAAAACACAAACATTGTAAAGAGTAAATCATATCTCTGCTGCAATTTATGACATTTTGCCTAAATTAGAAGTTTTTAAAATCATCTTTTAATAATATCTTCTCATTGTGTTTTATGAAAAAAACTATAAAGCGATTATCATATATCTATTCAGAAAAAAATCATTTACATACAAAAACATACAAACCACTGTGTACAAACCGAGTATATTATGAATTACTGGGCATGAACCTTAGGAAATTCCATTGAACATGGACAAATATCGATAGCATTTCCCAAGACATTGTACTCAAAGATTCATGGTTTCGAATATTAAACTGACGCATTTATTTATGGCCAGCTCAACCATGCTGCCTTGACATATCCAAAGCATTTTCGTTGCTAATCAGTACTTAAGCATGTCATCATCACATAGACCTTGAACTTTGACGCAATCTCAAGCTCAAAAGAACACAAAACGAGTCATTTGAAGTATATCTATCTTATCAAAATCGCTCTGGTTAAAATGTTTTTCATTTGGCAACAGAGGACATAATGGCCCTGGATAGTAGGAACCATTTTGCATCGATTATTTTGCCATAGATTAGAAATTCGTAATGTATATGCGATTTGGTAACTAAACATCGGGACAATTCAAATGAATTACATAGGATAAACTATTTTAATAGAAAGCCACATCCAAATCATAAATGCTGGTGATCATTGACCCAAACGCTCGATGTTGATAGAAAACTATCTGTAATTTGGAAACCATGATCGTCTTTCTAAAGAGCTTAATTGACTATTTTTCAAGAAATGTTTCAAACAATGTCTTTGGAGTGGTGGGTGGGGGGATATAACAGAAAGTCAAGTGTAACTAAAGGACATGTACCAATGCGTAATGCGATATGACTTTATTTTTGTCACACACTAAATTAATATATGTTCTGTTAAGCCAGCCACAAACTGCATGCAATGCTCATTTAAGTGGTAAATGCAATATCTGACTCGCATCTCGAAGAAATGTATTTTTTGTTTACGTAACCATTTTTTTAAGTATGGTAAGTGGGTCTAACTCCGTTACGAATATGGTTTGTGTTGCAGAATATGAGGCAAACCCCAACTCGTACGTAAAGTTAAACTATATTATTAAACTATATTATTAAAGTCAAAACATATCCATGTTCAGAAGCTCATATAACAAGTGACCCAAAATATTCATATTATAACTTAAATGTTCGCAATAATTGACGGCTGTAAAAAGTAAATGGGTTAAACGCGTGTTCCATATTTGAAATTTGAAATTAGAAACAATATAGGGGGCAATGATACAGGATTCTCTCACTGTGTTAGTCCATACTCCATGTCCTAACAACTGTAGAGGAGTTGTGTTTGTACTACCATAACACTCTTCTATCATAACATACAATTTATGCGCTTTAGCTGATTCAGTTTATTAGAAAATTAACCCCATTTGGTATTCCTTATAAAAATCCAATTCCATGACGATAAACGTAATTTTAGGTTTATGAATTAAAGCACTATTAATAATGAATGAACACCAAACCTTATTTTGTCAGTTCTATCAAAGCCTTGCCTACTAACATAAATAAGCCCTTTTTCTTTTGCTTGATATATGGATGTGTTTAGAAAACATCATCTCAGATTAGATGAGTTTAAAAGAATCTACACAAAACTATGCCTGGCCTGGCCACATTGGAAGCCTTTTATTGATTGTTTCACCTTACAAACCTGCAATCCAAAATAATAGTGTTTCTTATCGGAAACTCAACAAATCATAACCGCTCCATGTGTTTGGTTGCATAATACATTGGGAAACAGGTTTGTAAGGAGAATAAAACCAGATACACTTTCCAATGTGGTCAGGACCTAAAGCAGCGAGGTTTCAAATATTTTATGTCATTTTGTCGCCTTACCTTTTGTGGCTTCTGACATAGATAATGATTTAGATAATGATTTATAATTTATATATAAATTTGTAAGATGCATTATTCCTCTTTTGTCATTATAAAATGCTGCTTTCCTGTAATGGGGACGTGCAAAATGGAAACTTGCGTTACTGAGTTTTCATGCTATGGATGGATACGTGCGAGGTAATGAACAAACATCATACTACCCTACATGGCAAACCATCGTTTACGGACGTGACGTAACATTTTTTGGACCACCTGAACACTTTTCGAACGTCCTTTTATATCCCGACGTAAGACCAACTTATATTTCATTCGTGACGTCGATATTGGTTCTATGTCGGCGACGAATAAGGACAACCGGAATATTAACATATGGCTCCACATCAGACCGTCCTCTCAACTTGTTTGTTTTGTCGAGTAAGATGCACACTCAATATGGCATTGCCTTCAAAACACTTACAACACTTATAAGGCAATCAGTTTGTTGATGGATTATATCAAATCAATGAATTATTAAATAACTTTGAAATTTGTTTAAATATTGATTAAGGCTTAACACAATACCATTTATATTTTCAAATGACGAATAGGCGCATTATAATAAAAATAATGATCATCCGTATACAGTATGTTAAAACTTGAACTGTGTTTTAAATTAAGCTTTTATGAGACCATGTTTAAAACAGTATATAAAGTTAAATACAATATTTAGAAAAGAATTTTTCTCAAATAAATATTGATAACAATGTCTACAATTAGATTATACAGAAACCCGATTTATGTATCAGTCAGCCCGTAGGGTACAAATTAACATTATCAAATGAAGTTGGCTCATAGATGATGGGATTAGGCAACGGTTACTTGTGTGTATCAAATTTGGAAGACTTCCGTGTATTGTGGAACTAAAATATGCTTTTATTGATTTCTTAAGAATCATAAAACGAAGTCACATTTCCACTAATAAAGCGAATATGCTTCTGATATCAAACGTTTCATTTTTTGTGATATTGATTAAGGCCAGTGTATCGCAATTTCGAAAACCAATAAACAAACTGCCTTTTTAGTTGGCATCCTAACGCCAGGAACCCTTCAATTGATAATAATTATCTGTCATATGTCAGATGTCACTGCCCAAACCCATAGTTCTCAGTCCTGACGTAAGTTAAGCCAAGAATATATTCCAGAAAGAGAATAGCAGAATTTAAAACCATATTGTGAATAGACCAATGTCTAAATTTGATAGCTATTATTAAATAAAATGTCTGTATATATGAGACATCTGCAATTTCCCATGTATCACTATAGATGGTTAATTGCCGACATCTGCGACTAGCCGAGAGGGAAGAACCTGTTAAGACTATATCTACCCAACTCCTCTCCTACCCTGCGAAGTGTAAGAAAGGTATATTTATCACGTAAAACACAACATTTACAGCAAATGCCGTTCGTGTCAACACTTTGGAGTTAATTTCCAGTAAAGTTTCAAATTAAAAAAAACTAATTTCTTTACTCTGAACAGTTTACAGGTATGACAATACTATGAGAAAAATGGTTTCACTAATAAAATCATATCATACAACAGGTTCTTAATTGATAAAATATATTCATATTTTATATTTATGTAGTATTACATCATAAGAAACAGAATATAAAACAAGGAATATATGTACGGATCCATCCACAATAATAAGTATTTTTGTTTTCTTTGAATATACGATAGAACATCCCTGCGTATATTTCCTAATGTATAGACTACTGTAGATGTAGTTCTTCAAGGTGCATCGAAGTCATAAGGGTACAATTACATAAGTTACCATTGTTATATTATTTAACACAATACATATCATATTTCTTTTTCAAGGTGGCTATATGGCATAATATTTATTAAACGCTAGCCTGCACAACTATAAAAAGCTTGATGAAACACTTTACAACCTTGAATTCTTGGAAAATACATTAACGACAATGTCCGAGCATTGATTTGATTAACACAACATTAGGAGTTGTCGTGTTTCGTTTCCGAAAATTAAATTATTTTGTTATTGGCAGAATTTAAGTTTTACCTTGCATAGACGAGTTAACGAACTGTATTTATATGATTTTGCTTATGAACTCGACTGTTATTTAAAACAATCCAAGTCATTTGTAATGCTTTCTTTTTCCTGGTATTATTAGAAATATTGACCAATGTCTAAATACAGCCAAATGTCGTTATTGTCAGTACGTTTACACAATCACTTTTGCTCTGACTCTGATCTATGTTTCATATCACATTCTTGCAATTATACATCAAATAAAATTCTAACACGAAAAGTAAAACATACGTCTTTTATTTTTATGCAATTCGGAAGGGCAACCCAAGACCCATTTACCAAAAAGCTATTAAATCATATTAAAACAAATTTACTAATACTAAACAATATACTCCTTTTTTAACATTAGTATGTTAAAGTAGTGTTCATATTTTCCATGACAGCTGAGCTCCTCCTCATTTTCTAGCCAGCTAAGAGCAGAAAAATGAGCACCTTTTTCAATAAAAGAAACTGTTGAATATAAATAACCTATCAATAAAAGCAAATAACAGTTTTAAATATATTTGCAAGCAATAACAATCAATTTTCAATCATTTTTTCTCATTAATTTTCAAGAAATAGAAACATTATCAAAAAAGGTGTTCCTAACACTGCTAAAACTCCAAACTAGAACGAAAATCTTCAAACCAACTGGGATTTGCTGATGAACACCTTTTGTGAGGAACAGCTTGTGAGGTACTCTTCAATTCTAGTTAACATGCTCCGAAACCGGAAGTGTCGGTTTATCTGATAAATCGAATTTTTCTATTAATTCAGATGAACTAATATAGACTGAACATATTTTGAGTATGAGTTTTGGAATAGTGACTATATATGTATTTATTATATTGGTTGATATGAGTATACGATTACAAATATCTTTAATTGTTCGCATAGAACGACGAATCAGGAAAAATTGATCCAGATCCTATTCCTGCAAAACCGGTTTGACGTGCAGCGGTGGAAGCGGCGCAAACATCTTACCTGAACATCAATCCGGTATAAAGCGGTATAACGGACTTTGTAATAAAGTTAACGCTATTAATCGAAGAATTCTCGCATAGCACCCTTTGGCATTTAAGGTTGAGTCCCTTTTTAGCTACATTTTTCATAATCTTTTCAGCAAAGAGGCTTTTAACATCCAATTACATCTTCAACTAAGAAAATATTAGTGATTCACGTATAAATCTCAAAGAAAACTACTTTTTTCCCCAAAAATCATTCCTTATTCGAATATCAGTGAGATTGTGTCTGATTATCCCTAAACGTTTATCAAATAGCTGAGGAATACTGATGTATGTTCATGCTGTTACAATTTTCATATTTTTCATATATTTTACACAAGAAAAGCAACCGGAAGCTAAAGTAATCGTTATGCCAATTTTCAGGTCCACATAATTTCGTAAGAAACATAAAAATTAATACGAATTTTGACATTGTTCTATTCATAATTAAACATTTATACAATATAAGATATAAAACTGCATTCATAAAAATCGCTTTATTGAAAAAAAAAATACTTTAAGCGTAAAGGTATGTAGTTTACATTGACTAAAACAGGCCGCGCGTTCCTAAAGATTATGAGTTTATATTTCATTTTTTACATGGTAATCCCACAGGTTCTAGGCATAATCATTGAGGATATAAATCGGACTATCGTAAAAAGACTATATTCTGCCCGATTGCTCAAAGAAAATATTTTAAAACATTTCCGATTTATTTTTGATGACCCTGCCTAGGGTACCCCTCTGTTCGAGAAGTTATCAGAATATGTTAGTATGTATTTTTGAATAAAATATATAATTGTAGTCAATATAGTGTTCAACCATTTATATAGTGTTCATTTCAAATATTTAAGAATCAATGCTTTTGAAATATTTGCCAAATTGGAATTTATTTTGACAAAAATTGAGAAAAATATGAAAAATTAAAAATGCAAATTACAGAAAATTGTGACGTGATAGAACAAGATGGACTTCGGATTCGTGTTCAGCAGGCCAAAATAATATAAAATAATACTTTGCCTTTCATGTATAATTTTTAGGGTGCCAATTTGTAACACAGTGATATCGATGACAAGGTTTTTCCTGTCCTATGTGTCAAGTGAAAATTTGAGGATTGTTATCTTAACTAGCCAGTGCTCCTTAGAGACTGATTATTAAACATTTGAAAAACAAGCCATTTGATAAAATAATAGATAATACTTTGCGATATTCAGTAAAATCGAATAATTATTTATCATAAGAAATATATGCTTGAAATAAATTATACTTTCTTTTAGCTGTGAGTACACATGTATATCAGGATGTGATAAACCTTTTAACGTTTAGGAATTCGATGTACATGAACATATTTGCAGATAATGAAACATTGCAGAAAATAAATCTCAAAGATTTATATTTGAAAGCGTACATGAAATTTAAAATGGATAGATATGGCCATAACAATTGTTGACTGACCTGCGATAAATTAAGTTTCCATTGAAATTGAGGACACAATTAACTTCCTATTCTCAGAAAACTGATGGGTGTTAAAATGTTACACCATTGATTTAATTAACACTAAATGCTTCACTACCGGGATACATCTGACCATTTTTGCATTTGTTCTAATTTCAGTTTCCCCGAGTTGAAATAGACTATTCATAACGATTAACGTATTATTATTTTTAATTGGAATATTTGATGAAGTGTAAATAGCTTTTTCCTTCTTGATTGTTATGTGGCCGGCTTCAAGGGAGAAATATAATTGACAACTTTATTAGAATTTAACGTATGATGAGTTTTTTATGTTATAATTTAAATGCATTATGAATGAGAATTAATTCGAAATTACGTTTTTAAGTCTTGCAAACATATTTATTCGATGTTTAAGTATAAAACTTGAGATATATTAACAAATGTTCACATATCTCTGAAACACAATAAAGTTTGATATAAAAACCTAAAGCAAGGTCAGTAAAATAAATGCATTTATTGCTATGTGATCTTCTCAGTGTTGAATCTAAAAGGTGCAGGAAAGGTCTTTAAAAACTATAACGAATATATAATTGGTTCAATTATGGGAACCGTTAAGGCAAAGTAGTTTACTCAGTGTGAAATTAGAGTTCCCTTTATTATCATCAAATAAATCACGACTTTTACCTGCCCTGTAATCTAGATTTGCATAAATTAATATGACAAAATTGGTGCCATTTCCCATTGAAGGGTGTATGAGCGTCAATTTAGTTTTTAAAAACAACATGTACGTTATGAAAAAAAATCTATGATTTAATATATGTAAAACAAGCATTGTTTGAACCTTCACGTTATATGACCATTTCGTACATATAGCCCCAAAGTAAGTTTATTTATCCATCTATTAATTTCAGAACATCTAAACATTGCCCCTGAACATCCAAGGCCGTTTTCCAATATTCCCCCAAGAAAAAAAATCTTATAAATATTTTATGAGACCAAAAACACCACCTAAAAGGCTAGCAATAACTTGGTGATTGGCTTTAGTTAGACAGGGCAACCCTCTCAGAGCAACCCCACCAGAACCCATGTTCCTTGTCATGACTAAAAGCTTTGGGCGCAGGGCCAAAAAACCTTAGATGTTCTTTTTTGGTTCTTCCTTATTAATTTAAGGGGTGTTGACAAAATTAATCGGGTGACCTTATTCCTGGGACTTTGTGAGGTTGGATTAATTTGTACTGGAGCAAGGATGAAACGTTAAGGATGAAATAGGAGCAGGTGCTAAATTTGAATCAAGGTTACACAAATGGAAATTGTCTTTTTCAATGTCATCAAAATGTATTTTAACATGATCTGAATGCAAGATACATTAGAATGTGGTGTCGGACAGATTTGTGGTGGACTCCTTAGACAAGATTATATTCATTCTAATGCATAACAGTTATTATATTACGTGATCTGTGTAAATCTTTATTGTTTTAGTTTTCTTATCAAAACTCCATTTAAAGATGTAATTATGATGTATGCAAGTACAAATGCAATATTCTAAGATTTGCTTAGTTCATATCAATACTGCGAGAAATACAAGATACTTCGGTTCATCACAAAAACACTTTTTGGTCACACAGGTTTGGTCTCCCACCACTGTCGTAGCTTCATATTTAAGTGGGTTACGTGAAGAAATTCATAATTATTTTTAATTTTACAATAATATAAAAGTAATTTTGGCTTATATTAAACTAAACGTTCGATGCAATAGACGTCGCTCAGTCCCTGACACTAAACAAAATGTATTTTAGCAATAGAAGTCTAACACTTGTTATCAAAACTGTTCTAATTATAGTCCATCAAAAGGGCAAATAAATGTATGAAGTTCAAATAATGAGTGAATCCGCTTATATTTGTTTCAGATGATAGCGTTAGTATTTACAGCGGCTAGGGGTTCTCAGATGTTCATTAAACAGACACGATTCATAGCGATATATCGGGTGCAAAATCTAAGACAATGTAAGCATTGATGTTGTTAACGGTGTTACATGAGCCTTGATCAAATAGGCAAGAGATCACTCATTTTTCCAGAGAAGCATCTAATGTGCCTTGATAAAAGAGCACTTCATGGAATACATGTATGTACCTCATCAAAGAATTTCATCATATGTTCCCTAGCGTATCGAAACTGGCTTGCGGGTTAAGGAAATCATTTTGATATAGCTTGCAGATTCAAGGAAAAGTTTCAAAATAATCAAAAAAATAATCGTATTTTATGGTTATCTATTCGCAATCTAAGTTATTAATAAGTTAAAAATACGTTTAAATGATTTCACATTTTTTTCTAAAAATGATTTGTTGACTGTACTCTTTTATGAAAATTGTTGTTTGATAAAAATGATATTTTTTAACTGTTGCCTTTTTAGAGTGAAAGATAAAATATAAGAGCAGTAGGCTACCTTTAAAATTTCCTATTTAGCTTTGTATGGATCCTACAGAGATTGAGAGACCCTATGCAAAGGGATGTATCTGAATATCAATAATTAAGATATAATCTATAAATATCTAACTGAAATAAAAGAACCAGTATATCAAATTCGATTGAAGAGAACTATTTATATTGAGATAAACATAGTATCCATGTTAATTCAATGAACTCCACGCAAAACATTAATAGACATATTTCCGTTCATTCGTGAATAGGCGACGCAGAATTTAATCGTAAACTGCCATTGTGTTAACGCGTTACGGAAAATAACAATTAAAGCTGTCAAAGCGATATTGTATAAAGTACGAATTCGACTGGCTGTGCGATCAAAACATATATTAATACATTATAAACCACAATATACTAATATACTTACATCTAAACAGAAATGACGCTTGCTATTGCACCCCACCCACATGTATACCACCTCGAATTACAAACTAGTGAAACAAATATGTTTACAATTTTGTATGAACTAAATACATGTATGAAACCATATAACGGAAAAGGCAGCTGGAAGTTTCTATTTCCGAGTAATAGTGGCCCTTATTTA
>LQRL01068239.1:0-13960 GCA_001703475.1 Hydroides elegans | reverse complement strand
AACACAAAATCGAAAACCCTGTTTAAAACTCAAAACGAAATCGTGTTTTGATATAAAATTTATATATCAAGGGAATTATATATGTCACTTAAGAAAAAAATACATTTGAGTCTGCATTTTATTGCATCCATCCCTTCAACCTAAATTTTAAAACCAACAAATCAAAATAATGGGCGTTTTGTTTCGTTCAAACAACAGCTTCAATTTAAACATTGGCCCTGAACCTTTGTTCGGGACATGTTATCAAATGAAGTTGCTTTTTGCTATGACATTGTGTCAAGCTGCAATTCGATATATTACTTATATAGGATGCGCTCATAAAGACGATTTCACGGCGGATCATTACTAATCGTAAATAACTGGGAATTGCGTTGGTCAAATATTGTTTTTGTACATGTAGTGGTATCCATATCATGTCATGTATATCTAATTGTTTTTTTTTTTGTAGATTTGAATGTTATCTAATATGTAATGAGTCATGTAATGGAAACTTTACAATAAAAGCTTATCAGCTATTAAGGTAGCAACTTAATTTAGCATTTTATAATGCCAAGCGGAATCACAGAAAAGTCAAAAATGTATTTGAGTAAAAATTTTGCCTTTCTACTAAATCAAAGTTGGGTGTATAAATTTGGTATTTTATAATAAAAATATAAGAATAAAACTTTGAATATATTACATAATAAAATACACAAACAACGTGTATAATTTCTAATTTATCTTTTGTGTTATGTCGATTTAACTATTCAATGATTATGTTAAGATTGATAAAAAAACTACAGATACATATCTTTTTTAGGGCACACGCATCAAATGCCCCCTTTTCGGCCTTGGTTTATTATACATGTATATACAAATATGCATTTGCGGGCACCCCGTGCGGCCTTCAAATACTATTAGCCACCCCTATCTGGATCCACCGTAAGATTGTATGACTGATGCATATTTACTTTTAATTATTTTTTTAGCCACAATTGTTTATATCTAAATGTTACATACATGTACATTAAAATTATTATATACCTTATCATAACAAGCAACCAAAAGCCCATAACGTCACCGTTACATAGATACATGTAATATAGACTTCACATATCATAATGGAAGTGCCCTTATTGTTTATTTTTTCATCATTAAAATAGGACATCACTTTGTGTATATTTTTACTATGCGCAATGTTCCCATTATAATGTGTAATACATATTTATTCATGATTGATGTTATCTTTGGTCATTTATCACTTAAGTGTACTCATACACGTCTTGAGGGTTTATTTACAAGCATGCTGAGACTTTACAAACTTTTAAGAGACACCCCACGGTAAATCTCATAATTTTTCTTTGATATTTTGATTCCTGGTATATGAAATACAAAAGTAATTTCTAATGTCACGACTTATAAGAATAATATTTTCTCTATGAAAAAAATACCTTTTTCAATGTCAAGACACTCGGTGAGTAAATGCACTTGCGCTATCAATAGAATAAAACGTAGGAACACAAGTAGTGAACTAAATACTATTTTTTGTAACAAAATATCATGAGGCGCCCTTTTAAATTGGAACGGTGGGATATCACATTGTATTTTCGGGTTGTGACAACTTAAGCAAAACATTTGGCACACATTCTAAATATTTATTTCTACCTCACGTGTTATGATTATACATTGTGGAATTTCTGGATACAATCATTAAAAATTACAAACATGCCCAACAAATCATTATCTGGTAAGTGAGACTTATATAATCAAATTTGTATCACAAATTAAAAAAAGTATGTTCTAGTAGTCTTATTATAATATTAAGAAGTTATCAGTTTTCGCAGCAATAAAATATGTTTTACTCGTCCGCATCCGCGCAATTATACTCGATAGTTTATAAAATCAAAAAGCCAATAAATGAAAAGCTACAAAATGTATCAAGGACTGATCTTAAAAACAGTAAATTCATTACATAATAATAAAAAGCATGATATTTTAAGAAAAGCGATAAGATATGTTTCCAAATCATCAATTAATTAGTTTCCCTGTTATTTCATTTTCCCACTTGGCAAAGGTCGTCCATATAGTACGTCTTATTCGGACGTGACGTCGAGAGGACGACCTAATTTAGGCCCATATGCAAGTTTTCCGGACGTCCTTTAACGTCCCGGCGTCCGTAGAACGTCAGTCGTACGTCCGAATCCGATGCGACGTCGATGCAACGTCTTTTCTACGTCCGCAACGTAAGGTCGTCCGGAAAACTTACGTACGGGCCCAAATTAGGTCGTCCTCTCGGCGTCCTTGGACGTTTTGCCGAGTGTGTTAATCGTATATTAAAAAACGATCACAATTTAAAGACATTGACTGGATTTCAATTCTTCATGTTTCAAAGGTTCCAGAGATGACCTCTCTCTAACATTTACCGAGCATAACTAACTTTCAATCCTTCCGTTTTATACACCAACGTCTAAAATAATTAAGTGTGTTTTTTTTGTTAATCTGTTAATTATTCAAAGTATCAAATACATGATTTTAGTTTGTTCACGGCAAATTAATTCTAACTAAAGAGCTGCGACGCCGATGATAGACTTTGAATATGATTATTATCTTGATATCATAAATATTTCATTTTTAGATTCTGAGATCAAGAATTTGATCGACCGGTGTTTCGATGCAATGAAAATGGCTTATGCTCCGTACAGTAATTTTCCAGTTGGCGCAGCATTACTATGTGAAGACGGAACTATCTATACAGGTATGGATGCTGATTCACAAAAAAAATCACGTTTCGGATACAATTTATCATGACATAAAGCACTCTATTCATATAATTTTGTACTACGGTCTTCTGAGGTCGAACTAAGTAATCGGATATAAGATAGATTAATATACATAAGTATCTTGTTTTTCTTATATTAAGATCTTGCTTAACCTTGCTCACGTTTTTCCTTTATTGAAAAATCCCTGAATTATGTCTTAAATTCAGGCTGCAATGTGGAAAACGCCTCCTACCCGCTCACTTCTTGCGCTGAGAAAACGGCCATCTGCAAAGCAGTTTCCGAAGGTCAGAAGCGATTCACCGCTATCGCAGTATGCAGGTACAATATCAACTGCGTCCTCATTTAAAAGATAAACTTATCAGTATGTGTCAAAATTTCCGCAAATATCGCTTCAGCACCAAATAATGTGATACAAATAAGCCGGCACATCTTCCTCAAATACCGACCAAAAAGGATCTTGACAAACCCCTACCCATAAGTATCTCCAAATGTCTCTCAATTTACTAACGTGTATATATTATAAGAAAAATATATCATTTCAAAATCTTAATAAATTTAGAAGTTCTTAGGTCCCTACTTTTGTCTTGTTATACTGTAATATAATATGCAATATCTCAATTTTTCAGCACACTCACGGAAACACACATCTCACCCTGTGGTTCATGTCGTCAATTTATTGCAGAGGTAACATATAGAATCTATGCATATGAATATATTTTGCATTTGTATTTTTACAGTATGTTTATCAATGAATATAGTTTAAATCAATGTTGAGGTTGTTAATCGAATTTTATGAATGTCGCCAATAAACAATTACACCGAATGTTGATTACGGGTTTCTGTAGACAAAATGTTGTTTCTTTATTTCAGTTTGGAAATGACTGGGACGTTTACATGACGAAATACGACCGAACATATGTGAAAAAGAGTATCGGAGAATTACTACCGGTCGAATTCACCGTTGATCAGCTATTATCGGGACCTAAAGCTTCACCATCGACGGAGAATGGAGTCATTCAGAATGGAGTCAATCATTGATTTAGTATGAAAAACGCGTTTTTCAAAGTATACTAATATTGAGAATGAACAATACCGCGTTCGCATACACTGAATTTTTCCTGGTTTATGTGAGAATAAAAACATTTAGCATAAAAAGAGCCGTTAAAAGATTAATGTTGAATATTACCATAATTTTACATTATATTTTGGTGTCGAATGTATATTTGGGATACTAGCATATCCGTGTCATAATTATCGCTGAATCTATGACCAGGTGCTTTTTTTGTTAAAAGTGAGATGATAGCAAGTTGATGGGACATAATTGAGAAGATACCTCCTTGCTATATCTGTAGACGATTTTTGCATAACTACATGTACATGTTCCATGAGCATGCACTATATTACTTTCATCTTTCATGTAAACATAATATTATTGTAATTATGAATTATGCATCTTTTAGTTTACATACCTTTTCAATTCATGGTCCATTAATCTAGATAATATACAGTAAACTAAGTCGGCTAAAATACTCGGCCAACTCCATTTATTAAAACATCGTACAGGTGCCTCGGCTTCGCCTCGGTACTGTACAATATTTTAATAAATGGACTGACCTCGTACTTTATCATATATGTATTCATCAAACTAGCTAGAACCGTAAGAGGAATACTTTTCCTAACTTATCATAATCTTTGTTGTTTTTATTAATTTATTATGTATTGATAAATAAAAAATATCGGATTTAAACTTTGTTGAGAAACCTTTCGTAAGGTGTTCCTGATATGAATGTTATGAGAATGCTATATCAACTCAATCGATTATGTGAATAGAAACACTTAAGGAAGACATATCTTAATGAGTAATAATCATAAGGCCGCAATAACATTTCAGTAATAAGGCGTGTTTTTTTTCATTACCTGTTTTGTTTTAATTATGTTTATGTTTATAGCACGATTTGACTGAGAAAAACGTAATGTAAGGCCCTGCTTACATAAAATCGCAAAATAGGAACGATTTTTAGTGATTACATTCACTAATAATCTTGAGATTTCAATGTTTTGCCATTCATTTTGCAGTGCATTGTTTAAACCTTATCCCTCCTTGCGACAATAATTGCCACTTACGGCAATAATCGCGCCAAGCGGCGTGCCAAACCAACGATGATTTCCTCAAAGAAAACATATAAAGCATATATTTATACATTGGTTATATAAATCGCTCAAATGAAATCGCACATTTTTGAAATCGCAAGGAGTGGAAGATTTTTTTCTTAAACTAATTTCAAAGTCCTATAAAGAAAACAGTGAAAATCGCAAGTGGCGATGAGAATCGCTCATTGTACACATGTATGTATATTGTAAGCACGGCATGACCGCAATTTTCTTTGTTTTTGCTGTTGCGTAACTATAACTGAGGCTTTTTATTTGGTTGTTAGATGTGCAACAACCACCGATTTTTAATTTTTTTTTAGAATGAACAGGAAAATATAAACGAAGTCATTGTGTGCTATTCGCGCCTATTTATCCCAAACTACTTATTATCTTATATTTATTACTTATGATTAAATAAGGAATGTTTATGGAAGAAAAGTCGCACCGAATATTTAACTTTACATGTATACGTTTTTCAAGATTTACATATGTGCGCTTTCTACCTCAATGTTTTTTTTTGCGAATTTACCTTTGCCGGAATTCTATATCAAACAGCGACTGTTTCTCATTTAGTTTCGCTTTCTGATTGAACGTTGTACTCGTAACCTTTAAGCTATATATATATATATAACCTTTCGACTACATTTGCCAACATACTCACCAAAACAAGAAAGTATAAAATGACTTCAAATGGTCATATCTCTTTGAGGGCATGTTATCCCGATCGTGTGCGACTATCTGGATGGTTCCATGAGTGCTCTATCGGGTTATTGATTGTAATTAAACTGACAAGGGTGGCGTCTCGATATTGTCACCAATAAGAAAGCGTACACAAACATCCGCGACATGAGGGCGGGTATTTTTACGTATGAGGATAACGCAACATATTCATGGCAACTTGTGTGTTGAAATGGTATCGTTGTAGCTATTGGCAGCAACGTTCCCATCGAGCAACACGCGTTTAGACCGCCAGCCATACAAAATTGCATCAAAGATCATAACCAAACTGCCGCTTTTCGATCCACTTGTCGAAAACATGAACGTTGGCCAGTGCCCTGAACACGTGATAAAACCCGCCTGCGCGAAATACTTTGCACCGCAACTCGTCGGTAAACAGCTTTCATGACCATGCGTCACATCCTATCAACGATTCGTCTTGTCCAAATGCACAGGATTTTGACAGTGGAAGCAGTTATACATTCGGTCGATAGCCGAACAATAAGACCAAATTTCGTGTTCGCAGAGGCGGTTGATGACTGTTTGACTGAAAATTCATGAATTATGAATCCCTGGCGTCTCGATGACGGTTAATGTCGTTGCACGACATTGCTCTCGGAGGCGCTGCACGCGAAGTCTTCGATGTTGACGCGCGATTGTTACACTTGAACGGCTACGGCTCTGTCTGTCCAATGATGTCCCAGTTGGTTAGATACACGTTTCGAGACGATAAATTACAGCGATTCTTCACACGAATTGTCTGGCGACCGCTTTCATGGAACCCCCAGCAGCCAGCATACCAAAAGCTCGTCCTCTTTCTTCTTTAAATAAGAGTGCCATTATTATTTGTGACTTTACAGAAAAAAGTTAATTGATCAAGTGCTCGACTTTGGTTGAGGAACACACCCATGTGGAAAAAAATGCTCAAAGCTACAAGGTCTATATGTTTTTATGGTAAACATTGTTTCACACCTTATTTTTTCACATCCCGGAAAATAAGTAATCAATATTTAAATTGTTGCTTCTAGTTGTGAAGAATTAGAAGCTCTACCGATTCCAAAAATTTGAGCACAATTGGTAAACGTATAAAGAAATTATTGAGAAATATATTTTTATACTTATTTGTTTGGGTGAGTATATATTATGTAAGGTTCATGCTATAAATGTTATTGACCCTCTATACTCGGATGATATAAGTTGCTTCCAACTGACCAACTTCTTGATTTCAACATTTCAACAGTAGCAATGCGCTAAAAATAAACACCATTTTTCAGTAGCTATCGAGTCACACGAATAATCATTTCCGGTACAGTTTATTTTTCTATATAATCAATTAGGTTTGGCCTAAGAATGTGTTGCACTTATATAACAAATAAATAATTTTAAATGGTCCGAAAAAATTGTTAATGCACGATTAACGTCACGTCACGAGCTTTATATTTGACAAACAGTGGAAACGCTTATGGCGACAATAATGAAATCAGCACAATAATACATAGAATAAAAATCTTAAAAAATATATACCAAAAATAATCACTAGATATAATATAAAAATCAAAATGAACTAGTTCATACACAAGTCTCTCGATCTTTGTTCATTTAGCATATATATATATATATGCATGTATATATATATATTTAAAATAGTTGATTAAAAATTAACCATAGCCAATTTGGATCACCATGGCAGAAGAAAACCTTCTAAAAAGTGAGTTATTTTATCTCATATTGAATGAAAATATACATGTATATTTGAAATTGATATAATTGATTAAAAAAACATGAAAGGCATAGATAAATTTTGCCAATTTGTTTAGCTAATAACAAATTAAAATAGAAAAGCACATGAGTCATGAAAACGTTCGCGTTACAGAAGATTCAGCCAAATTGCCGACTGATATTCAAAATATCTTCGATAAGAGTTTTGAAGCCATGAAAAATTCGTATTCGCCCTATAGTCATTTTCCCGTCGGTGCGGCAATTTTGAGTAAAGATGGCACTGTATTCACAGGTGAGAACGATCATGAGGCATTTAACTTATATCAATAATTTATGAAAATATGTTAAAAAATATACATGTATGTCTTTTTATAATCTGTGAATGCATCTCACCAGCCATACATATGAAAATGAGTAAATTGATTATATTAGTAATTATAGCAACTCTATAAGGATTTATAATGGTAAATAAGGGTAAAATGATCAGCCAAATATGAACACACGATAGGTTGCAATGTGGAAAACGTCTCCTATCCCGTTGGAATTTGTGCCGAAATGACAACAATAGGAAAAGCAGTTTCCGAAGGACATCAGGATTTTAAAGCAATCGCCATCGCGAGGTGCATGCTCATAGCTTTTTTCGTGGAAAAAAAAATTATTGATTCTAATGAATTGTTTTGTTTCTGCATTGAATATTAAGTTATATTATTTTTTTAAAATCCTATGTTACTTTTCGCCCGTATGTTCTTTCAATAACTTATAGAATTTTACAAACATGCGCATATATTTCACCAATTACGTAGTTAGTTATAATAATTGGATAACCAAATTCATCCGTTTTATTACGCTTCAAGAATTCTTCAAGAGTGTGAAATGAAAAATATAAAGCTACCTCTATGTAAGAGTCATGAGTAATTTAGTTGAAATAAATTCCTGCTTGTATTACATAACCGGCCTTTTTCAGCACCATGAAAGATAAACCGATCTCGCCGTGTGGTGCATGTAGGCAGTTTATTGCAGAGGTAAAGACAGTATTTCAGTATTTGATATCAATTACTGGCTTGTAACTCAAATCATTTTAATACCAAAATCATAACATGCATTGATTTATACATTGTGTCGCTAAAACCTTTTAAGAAATGGACAGTCATACGACTCATTTGATGATAAGAAATCCGTCTTAATTCCAATATTCTGCCTATATTTCATTGCGTTGTATCGGTATTAATTCTACTTCCAGTTTGGATTGGACACGGACGTTTATATGCTGACGACGGATCGCTCTTACATCAAAATGACGGCTAGGCAGTTGTTGCCTTTGGGTTTCTCGCCAAAGGATGTACAATCAAGCCAGGCCCCAGCGGAATAGAATGGATTATTAAAACATCAATCGACATTTGGTTAATTTATAGTTGAATTATATCTAAACCATATCCTGTTAAAACTGTTCCGAAATTTGTTGAGATGCAAGAGCATTTCCAACACATATTTCAAACTCTGAATGTTTTTTATTAAGTACATTTTAAAGAATTACCATAAGGATCAGCATTATTTTATATTCATTTATATTGGAAGAATCTTTCAATCCTATTTTTATATAAAAATGCATATTTTAATGCAATATAATGACGTTAACATTGATGCAACAATATATTTTGCTAATATGAATTTAACGGCTTCTACACAAATTAGAGCCCTAGCAGTATTTTTTAAAAGACACTTAAGATATACTGTTTTTTTATCATTTATATTCAGGAACGAACCTACGAAAAGGAAGCTTCTTCCTCGTTCGTTTTTTGTATATTATACCCAGAAAAAAATGGCATATCCCCTCTCCGGTTCGCTTCTATATGCTTTTATTAGAGCCCTCTGAATCCACAACTGCTTTTATTTACCAATTTTATTTGCAAACTTATTGAGAAATAACTATTAATCAATAGATTAAATAGGCAGCTCTTACTTCGATTACGTCATCTTTCTTCTGAAGATCTTCTCGCTTCGTCACTGTAGTCAAACTCCATTATTTTTTAAAGAAATGTAACCCAAGTAAAAAAGAACTCGGTCAAAATAATAATCAAATCATCGGAACGTTCTTTGCTGACCCCGGTCGTTAACTACCGTATTCTTCCCCTTGGCATAACCTGAACTCCTTATTCACTTCCAGGCCCTTAATTTTTATGTAATTCAATGGTTTCGTTTTCTGTAAAGCAGACCTGTTGACCCTACAAAATAGAACACAAAATGAATCATAAGGAATTGATCCTCTGGGTCAGGTCAGCTTTTTATATAACATTAAAACAATATGTTAAACATATTATTTAGTTATCAACAGTGTAAATCTATGACGCTATTACTGCCTTTTTACATAAATAATATTTTAAAAAATCGTTTTACTCATATTTAGGAGACATGAAGTTTTATTATGATGAAGCCTTTTGCTTCTTTTAAAGAGTTCTATTATTTTTCGTTCGAAAAGAGTTAAGTTTAACCCAAAAGAAGGATATATCCAGCTGTTAACAACTTTCAAACAAAATACCATGCATTATATATTATTGATTGTTCGACTATACTCAATACATGTATATTTGAATTATTGTAAATGGCGATCTGTCTAAAGCTAGTCTTACAACCGGCCGTACGGGCATTTGCCCGTACGGGCCCCGCAGCCTTTTTTAGAATTTGCTGATCGCCGCAGCCCCGCAGAGCACGTAGCCTTCCAGTCGTTCAAGTACGTGACACGCACGTGTTCCGTGCAGGCTCCGTGTGTGCTTCCTACGGACTGCCTGCGATTATATATGGAATAATAACCGAAGGGTCCTAATCAAAATGGTTATTGGCCCGAGGGATAGGGAAAAGTAATGCCCAAGCCCGAAGGGCGCGAGCATTACTTTTTCCTATCCCGAGGGCCAATAACCTGTTTGATTAGGATCCTGAGGTTCCGTTTATTACATGGATTTCCGCATTTTTCGAATTCTTTTCCGAGTTTGTAGCGTGAACTATATTTGCTTAACGTTTGCGTAACGTTTACGCAGCGTAGCGTAAAATGGCTAATTTCGAAACAATCCAACCTACCTTGGTACACAGTGCTTTCAAAACAGGCATGTCGGCTTATGTAGCGATTTGAGTTTTTCCAAAGTAACTAGATATACTTCATATTAAAGTGTCTTTGGACAAACTCTAAATATATTTTAATGTAAAATTAAAACACTCTTAATTCGCTGCCTCAAACGATCCACTTTCCTTTTTTAACATTGATGATTCTGCGATTGTTTCAATAAAACAATTTCACTTGCTAATTCATTTGAATCAATTATTCACTTCACATTTCATTACAAAAATGTCCGTATCAAAACTTTGTTCAGATCCTTCGAATTAAATTTTTAATACGCCTAAATGTTTATATCCTTTCAGTCCTTTTATAACTGTTATCATTGTCAGTTTCTCTGTTCTTTGAAATTGAAAGCATTGCGTTTAATTGCTCATTTCTCTAGAAAATATCGTAAAAACCTACTTTATTTCCTAAAAAACAAGAAGCTCACTCAATTCATTGCGCATTCTTTTCATAACTGCAGTAAACAACATGTCACACACGTCAGACTGAAACGTCATAATTCAGGGAGATAAATTCTGATTGACGTGCCTGATTGACAGGGTACAGTAGCGACAAGGGCATTCACCTATATCGCTGGTCATAACGCACTAATGCACCCATTTATTGCATGGTTGAAACATTTTACAGGGCATAACCACCCGGTCATTATCAATTGTGATAATGCCCGGGTGCGTAGTAATTGTATAATGTTTGTTTAAAAAATAAAGATGGCTATTTCATTTCAATAAAATGAAATTGCCCCTGTCAGGAATGGAATCCCGACCGCCCAGGTGCCGCTTTGGCGCCTGTTGCAGATGGGCACATTCTCTACTCTATTAGCATGTTCACGAGTATGTTATGACAACTGTCTTGTAGGACACACACGCACGGCCACTCAGTACTTGGTGAACTTGACCTAGTATTGTAATTGTGACGTCAAAATTCAAATTCTACGTAATGAAATTTTGTTTACTGCAGTTACTGAAAAGAATGTGACAGGATAACACACATGTTTATGAAAATAGAATAAATAAGTTTATATATTTGTATTTTAACGTATAAAGTTATTAGATCGAACGCTAATAAAAGTATAAGCATGTTCCTAGCCTGGAATTAGAACAGCATTTGAAAAGGGACTGAAATATGCTTGATATTCAACATAAAAGGAATAAAACTTCAGGATTTGTGATGAAATATAAGTATCAAAATGATGATGTGAAAAATTAAGTTAAAATTGATGAAGCATTAATGGATAGAATCGACGAAATGCCAAGTTTAAAGCAGATGTATGGAGTGATTAATGACATGGAAAATTGTGAAAATAATGCATTCAAAGGGGCGAAGAAATCGCAATTGTCTATAACAAAATACCACCAAATTGAAAGAATATGTCCAAAGACTCTTTTGAATAACATCAAGTGACTTCGGACGTATTCTTATATCTTCATAATCCGACAGACATATCGAAAACACTCCGAAAAGGTACGGAGATTGTTTCGAAAATAGCCGTTTTACGCAACGTTACATCAAGTTACGCAAACGCTACGCAAATATAGTTCACGCTACAAACTCGAAAAAGTGTTCGAAAAAGCGGAAATCCATGCAATAAAAGGAACAAAAACCTCAGGATCCTAATCAAAATGGTTATTGGCCCTCGGGATAGGAAAAAGTAATGCCCGCGCCCTTCGGGCTTGGGCATTACTTTTCCCTATCCCTCGGGCCAATAACCATATTGATTAGGACCCTTCGGTTATTATTCCATATATCTAAAGCGAGTGAAGGCGCTTGGTTTTCAATTGGCGCGTTTGCTCAAGCGGTTAGAGCGCTGGGACCATATGCATAAAAATAATAAGTCAAAACGCCTTGGTCATGCTCGAAAAATGTTCATGTTAAACTTAAATTTAGCCAATCAAAATCCACAAGACAGTATATATAAAACTTAAATATAAGTTTACCCACTTACGTAAGTTTACCTTTATGCATATCATTTAAGTTTACCTACTTACGTAAGTAGATAAACTTATATTTAAGTTTAATCTTATATTTAAGTTCAATCTTCTTTATGCATATGGCCCCTGGGGCAATGGGGTGAACCTGAGCTCGAGTCCAGATCAACACAACCTAAATTTTTCAAAATATATTTTTTCTCACAAAATATAATATTAATACGCACCCTGTCAATATCATAAGCGATATGGACCAGGTGATATTGCCCTCTAAAACCCATTATTTTCCACCATCCATATAGTGAATGATCGTAAAGCACCCGCAGCAAAAAAAAACGTGTATACACGGTTCTCCTGCGTTGCACGTACGGGCAGTCTACGGGCAGTCTACGGGCAGTCTAAGGGCAGAAACCCGTGCACGTGACGTACGTGTGACGCGCGTGTGACGTTCATGTAACATGCGGGTCCCATACAATTTCTTCAAAATTTTCCCGTAGATAGCCCGTAGAGCACATACGGCCGGTTGTAAGATTAGCTTAATATGTATTTTGATTATTATCTTTGCGATCGCAATGTATTGATATGAATTTGTTAGTTTACACTAGTGACGTCATATCCTTGTATTCAGAGTGCATTATTTTTAATAATGTACTGTAAACTAAGTAGGCTTAAGTACTCGGTCAACTCCATTAATTAAAAACATTGCACAGATTGTCCAATATTTTAATTAATGGCCTGACTTCGTACTTTATCCTATCCTTTATCTCTATCCTATTATATTTGATTTTGCCTTTTACACAGATTGTTTTTCTACATTTACTTGGATTATTCAAAATAATATTTTTTAATTATGAGCATCTAAGACATAAATTTATATTTCAACGAATAATTAAACGGTATCCACGGAGCATGATTCACTCGATTTTATATGTTAAATTTCCGTTTTATGATAACATGACTGCAATGACCGATGCTCATGCAAGCATCATCCGTTTATGGATAAAATACATCCGTCTTCTGAGAATCTTCTTGAATCCGCTTCAAAGCAAAATAAAAACACGTACCGGGTATGAAAATGTGTTTGATAAAAAGGATAGATAGCAACATATCTGCAATAATGATGTGTTTGTGGTAGAGGCAGTGGAGAGAGGTAGAGGCAGTGGAGAAAGTGGCAGCACATTTAAGTGCTCCACAATTTTTTTATTATAAACCTAGTTTATCTTAATGGATTTCATTAAATATTAGATCACAAGAAAGCATAAAGGCTGCCGCAAACGTTTTTGGATATAATTTTGAAAAAAAAACTCAAAAAATGGTTTATTTTATCAAAACAAACAAATAAATAAGGATAAACGAATACATAAACCAATGTGTTTATTAATAGGATTAATTACTGAACAATAACAAGCATGGAAATGTCACGACGAGTGGCAACTCAGTAGCTGTCACTTTGCCTATAGCCCTGTTTGAGTAGCAATAGCAATAGTAGTAGTGAAATGGCAGTTCAGCGACACTTTTTAGTAGTATGAAAAAGAGAGTTATGGGCCTCTTTTCAGTAGTATGGAAATAATTACATA
>LQRL01068234.1:0-15292 GCA_001703475.1 Hydroides elegans | reverse complement strand
AAAAACACCAGAAAATAAATTTTTAATCTACAAAAACCCATACCCTTTCGAGTTTGGGGGCGGTTGGGGCCTGTTCGTGTTTCACAAATACTTCCTTGTGCATGTAGTTTTTGTGCGCGTCACCTTTGAATGAGGCATTTTTGTTGTGATGAATTAAACTCAGCACAATGAAACAAAATATTGCAAATGTGAAACGTCGAACGATGAGTTTGATCGATCGAAAATTGTTGAAATTCCGACGGCTTGAACATACGAGGGAGGCTATACGATGTATACGATAATGAGATAAATTTCAAAGTTCTTCCCATTTTTGTTCAATATTCTGGGTTCATATTTTAAAAAAAGATTGTTGTTAAACACATTGATGTATTGTGAAAATATCTTCGCATAATATTGAATAAAATTTGATAAATATGCACTTTGATATCCATCTCATTTCCATATACATTGTTTAGTTGCTTAGGCTGGGGGCTTTGCATCTATGTTGCATATGTGTAATTGAACATGAGCTTATATCTGAGCTGTACAATGTATTTTGAATAGAAATACTCGTATGTATAAACTTAATTACAGCCTCAAAAGAAAGTGATGTGTTTTTGTTTTAGAATACAATGGAGGAATTCGATTTTACCGAAGAGGAGATCAAAGACCAATTGAAACAGCTGGGGTATTACAATGTTTCCATGCATCAGCTAGGCGAATTTAAAAAAGGTAAATTCAAAATTTAGGACATATAAGATGCATTGCATAAATAAGATAAGCTAGTGTATTTATTACAATGTTTTACGCATCAGCCAGACAATTTGGAAAAGAAAAGAAAATCAAAGTTTAGGACATATTAGATGGGTCGCTTTAATATGATTTTCCTCACTCAGAATGAATGTATCTTTCAAATTGCAAATGTGTATAGTATAATAACTTTTATATGCTTTGAGATATATTCCTTTCCTAAAACAAAACATCCGAGTACCCTAAACTTTATTTGTATTTTATATTAACTAAAGACAAAATACTTTACATATAGAACATCGATAAGCACGATGTCTTATAACATTATAACATAGTCGCTATATAGTTGCAAAATATTTCTGTTATAGATCTACAGAATCTTGTGCGTCATGAGCGCAGCAAAAATAGCAGCTGGGCTACAGTATCAGAGAGTGCCCAGTCTAGAGGTGAGATATGTTTGTTCATGTTAATCCATTGTATGATTTTTGTTTTGAATTCTCGCTAAACCTTTGCGTTTTAACGGTTTATTTTCTTTATTGCACGAAAATATTATCTGTTGTATTAAACAGGACAACTTATTAATCAAAATTTAAAACGTTCTTAACTTTGATTCTGTTTCTAAATATTTTATTGCTGAATATATATACTTTTATACAATATGAATGAAGGTTTTATGAATATTCATGTTGTTTTATGTTTTGTCTCGCAGTTGAATCTGACGACAACATCCACATTTATCGACCACAAACTGTACCTGCAGAGAGCACATTCAAACCCTTTTCGCAATATCAAGCACAGTCAAGACCAGTTCTAGTAAGTTAATATAGACAGAACACAATGGACATGATATATTTAATGTTGTGAAATACGTGTAAAGATAAATCTTAAGATAGTATTTCTAGTCAGAAAATGACAATTTCTGTATGAATACTTAAGATAAAGTTGTTAAAATGATTCATAGTTTATCAGTAAAATACACATAGAGAACATGTATAGATATCTACGCACAAATGAATTGACATGAAATTGAACTCAGTGTTGATCTAGCTACCATAATTAGCAATTTAATTGATTTGTTTTATATACGCTATATAAATATTATAGTCACATTTGATCTTTAAAGACACACAATGTCGAGCGCCCTGTCCAACAACCCAAACAAGCCTTCTCGGGTCCCGAAACAAGTTATGGTGTTCCTGCGTTTAGAGGGGAGCATTTATTGGATGAGGACACTGAGGAAGCGGACACAACGCTCAATACTACCGGCAGCACAGAACGACGTATCATGAAGCGAAAAGTGCTAAGGTATGGTTATAGTTTTCCCCACATTATATTTTGGTATATGAATCGCTTATGTTTTTGGTAAGAATATGTTATTGATGTGCATGTTTGTATAATCCAAATGTTGTCTATACTTCAATTATTCAATGAATATGTATTGAAACACAATTAATAAAAAACTATTTTAAAAGCCAGAATTGCTAATATTATAGTGTTGTTTTCTCTACTTATAGAAAAATTGACGGTCAATCAAAGGTATTCGACGAATCATCAGTAACAGAAAGCGACTTTACAGGTACAAGTCTGAATTATGTGCATATTTAAGTATTTTTCTTCCAATGAAGCTCGAAATAGTTTTTGTTTCTAATGCAACGGCTGCTTGTGCTCGTTTCATACACATAAATTAATTTGATATGATACACCCATACATCGTTAAACCCAAGAGCAGGACGGCGATTCTATATATGCTGTCAATACACATCCATTATATGCATCGATCCCCATTTTCATTGTAGATGACGTTAGCGAAGTGGAGGAGCGACTCCGAGATCTTCCTCTCAACGACCGACCTAAGACAGCACCCAGTGGCGAACGACGGCGCATCTATGGCTTAAATACTGTGCCTGACCGACCACAAACCGCGAGGAGTAGTAGCAGCAAAACGGTACGTGTAGTTGATCAGATTCATAAGATGTTTAAAGAATTAATTGAAAAGTCATTTCCGCATGGAAACAAACATATTATAGTCTCTGTACCCAAACGTTAAGGGAGAAACGTAGTGTACGTAATTAGTCTCTTACCGTCTCACGATTAAAATTTTGTTTATTTTACAGCCCACGTATGGTGTGCCGGAAGAGTATGACGGACCAAAAGCTTGTAAGTAATTCAGTTGTTTAAAGATGGAAATGTAGATAATTCAATCACCATTCAAATTTTCGATAAAAGTACATCATATGTTAATAAAACGCTTGACAAAAATACATTATTTTCACTTGATATCCACGTTATCTTCTTTTTAAGTTGTTCTTCTTCAGAATATGTTGTATAGCAACCTGCTGGAAGTTATCTGTATTTGTTATAAAACAAAGACTAATTCGATCACTTGCTATTATACTATATTTTATGTATTATTAGTAATCAAACCGATGGCGAGCCACCCTCACACGCGCAACATCCAGAAGCACGACGTGGTGAGTCGCGGCCAGCTCTATCGACAGAGTTGGAACTGCCAGAGGGCGCCCGGCGAAAAGAATCACAAGAACCTGCGCTGGAACGTGCGAGGACAGATGCTGTATCACGACAAAGTCGTCGATAAAGTGAGTTGCCTGAATTTGAATGGACTCGTTATACACTGGAACCTCGTCAAACCGAACACGGATAAACCGAATATTTGCCTAAATCGAACAAATTTTGCGATCCGATGTTTTATATTTTCTTTATGAATCTTATTGGATAAACGGAAAATCGGTCAAACCGAACTGTCTTCGCCGGTCCCGAGGTGTTCAGTTTAACGAGGTTCTACTATATATTACCTTTTTACCGTGAAATAACGTATGTATTTGGTAATAAACACAACACTTGGATATTTGTATAAAGTCTAAATGGTTTGTTAAAATCAGTTCTGTGAGATAAAAGGGAGCGGCATGAGAGGGGCATTGGGAGGATGATTAGTGAAATCATGTCGAATTGAAACTCTCATTCAGTTAGTTAATTTGTGAATGACAGATTTTATGTTGTATGTAGGCGTAGATACTTTTATCACGTCAAAGTGGTTGATAAAGTGGGTTTTGCGAGAATTAGGGATCAGGCAAGGAGAAATTAAGCTTATTTTGGCATATGTTTTAAAACCCCTCGATCAGAAAAAATTGTAATTTACTATTGTAAGCTACCTGTCCTTTAGAATATTTTCAAACTTATCCATTTGTAAATTGTTTTCTCATTTCCTTAAATTTTATTTGCAGAAACAACAACGGGTGTTTATCCCGAATAAATTCAAGATCCCTTCGGACAAGAAGCGAAAGAATCTTCGTTGGCAAGTGAGACAGGACTTGGCGCAGGGCGTTGTGCCGCCTTCAATATACGAGTAGTGTACGGACAACAAAATGAGATTCATAATGCATACATTTGTGCCACTTGGTTTGATAATTTGTTTATAAAATATAGTTTATGCCGCCTTCAATTTACGAGTAGTGTGTGGACAACTCGCGCCAACAAAGTGAGATTCCTAATGCAGAAATATGTGCCACTTGGTTTATAAAATATCGTATATACTTGGACGTTATTGTTTTGTCTATAAGTCAGCGTTGTTGGTATGTGTGACAATAACTCGTACAAACTCGTAATAATACCAGACTGATTATTGTTATAGAACTAAAGGGAAAAGTAGAAGTGCACTGTAATTAGATTATTTTGAGTATGTTCTAATCGAAACTGTGATACGTATGTAGATTTGACCTATGAATTTAAGCTCTAAAAGAGTAGTTACGGAAAGTATTTTGCAGCATCATGTTTGGTTGTTTCTATTCAAATTCAGAATTTGTTTTATGTTATTTTAACATTCCTAGTCCAATACAAATTACAAAATGTTTTTATAACAATATTTTTATTCGAATAGTTAATTCGCTATTGTGATTGCGGAAAATTGATATGAGAAACAAAATTCTAATACAAGTTGAATTCCTCCATAAGTAATACTTTCTATATTTGTAAGCTGTATATTTCATAATTTGTATAACTGAAAATGTCATGTCCATGTATATCAAACTAAACTGTTCTAAGATATGTGTCCTGCTTTCGAAACAAGTACTTTATCTCTTTCGAGACAAACGATCTTTTTTTTTTTTTTTTTAGAAAAATCAAAGTCTAAGTTTTATGTTTAAAGAGATCAGCTTTGAAATATATCCTCGGCAGCCAGAATATTATATGATTCAATTAGTATTTGTTTGTAAATATGTGTTGTAGCTATAGATAAAAGTTATTTATACTATGCATTCTTATCAAAAATATAACAATAAAACAAATGCTTTAGGTTTTATTTATTTGTTTATTGATAGAGTTCCTATCGATACTCAAAATGGCGGATTTCACTCTTACGTTTCTCTCTTATGTTGACGAAATTTGATGTGTTTTTCTTCTCATAATTAAAAAAACTACTTTAATTTCATTTTGAGTTGATTGAAACCGCAGCAGTCCATGTCCGATCGCTGCAGTTTTTTTTCCAACATTGTTTTTCAATTACAATTTTGATCCGATCAAACTACAATTGTTTCTCAACCGTGCCCTCCATATTATCAACCCATTTAGTTAATCACTTACAAAACAAAGCCAGGTTCCAATAATTGAGTGGCAAGACACTAAATTAAAACACCAGCATGCAAATGTCATGTCATCACAACTATTGCTAGACTTGTGCCTTAATTAGACACCCAGCATACAAAAACCAAGGTATCTTTTAATTAAAGCATGTTTTGTCCCTTTATTGCTGGGCTTGTGTCTTTATTAAACACCCAACATACAACAGCCAAGGTATCTTTTAATTTTAATAATAGCATGATTAAGAGCATGATTTGTCCCTAACATATACAAAAGGCCCAGTTCTCTCGACTTTTCAATAATCGCGCGGCTTGTCTGGCGGTCCGACGCCGTGTATTCGCTCGAGCAGTTTGCGTTCGATGAGCTCCAGCGCAGGAAGAGTGAGCACCAGCGTCTCGTGCTTCAGCATGCTGAACACGTTTAGTCCTATTTACAAAAGAGAATATAAAATTAATATGAATGGATGTGTGCTGAACACGTTTAGTCCTATTTGCGAAAAGATAATACGAAATCAATAATAATGGATGTGATGCTGAGAATGGAACCTATTTGGAACACATTCAATCCTTGTTGACAAATTGAAAATTATTTTATAAAAATCACATTATTTTAAACTCTTATGCGTATGGAGAATTGGTGTTACTTTGTAGACCTCTTATGCCGTATTTTGAGGCCATATATATTCTTAATAAGGGAAAATTCCCGAAATATTGTCACATTTCAGAACAGTATCAGTATTTGAACATCAAAGGTCGCTTTATAAGAAAGTCGCGAGTTTATAGATTTATACCAAGTATATTGTTCATTTTTTTATACACCCGCAAAAATACTTGTTGTTCTATAATCTATTTTATCTCATATGTATTTAACAAATTGAAGTTTTGTTGTTTTTATACTTGTATTTCAATTCATTGCGTCAAGTGATATACATGTATCTTATATGTTATTTGCCAATTTCCGGGATATTTCATATTTACCGTAGACAGGCATTGCATTATATTGCTTGATCTCATCTAGCGCGTAAGCCATATTTTCCGGCAGCACATCAGTTCTGCGAATCATTGAAAAAATACATATAAGTTGTAAGAAATCGATATCAAAATATTTTCAAAACATGAAGAGATGTCCAACTTTCGCCATAGCAAAAAGGATTCAGACCGGTCGTATACAACTTCCATCACAATTCTATTACAAACATCAATATTTATTATAAAACCTATATATGAAATATTTACAAATTTTCAAGATAAGTCGAATAAATCATATCATGTGTAAACTGATTAAATCATACTACTTTAGCTTGCTGAAAACTCACTCATTTATAAACAGCACTGATAAACCCCAACCTCTGGCCTCTATCAAATCCTCTATATACTGAAATAATAAATAAATCCACAAGGTTAACATGTAAATCTTCACATAGCAGCTTTAATTTGTTTTTCAAAATATTTCAGTTGAAACTTTTGGAAAACATCTAGAGTATTTATAAATTCGATCATCGTACAATTGCAACAAGACATCAAAATTTAATTGTGATTCATCAGAAAAATGCCATTCGTACTAAATTACAGGGATGCATTTGGGCTGCGCCATTGGGTAAATGGCACAGAAAAATAACAACGGGCGCACTTTACTGAAAACAGTGCGCCCGTGATGGCGAACTGTTTTCCTTTCGGGCGCACTTTTTGAAAATGTACGCGCCTGACTTTTCACATGTTGTTTATTTTTTTGAAAATGGGCGCGCCCGTATTTTCACATGTTCTTTATTTTTTTGAAAGTATTATTACCCCTTAACTTGGTCAATAAGTGTTTTGTCTATAAAGTGAACTTTGCAGGTTGGTTAGCGTCAGGGAAAATCAGGGAATTTCACAATCAATTTTCAAATCCGAGAAAATCAGAGAATCTCGCCCTTTTGGAGAAAATCAGGGACACATCAGGAGATTTTATGACGGATAAGGGAAAAAAATCAAAGATATAGGATTTTTTTCTTGATTTCCCTGAAAATGTATTGGAATTCTAAATGAGGTTTTCATGATTTCCTTGAAAATTTTCGCTCGCGCCTATGGCGCTCACATATTTTAAAGAATCCATAAAAAATTCTTGCGCCTTTGGCGCTCAAATATTGAGTACCTATAGTATTTGTTATGGGATTTATATACCTGTACCACATCTTTCTATGCCAGTATCAATTATCACAATGGTCACCCTGACTATGGGAGTTAAAATCGGATTTTGTCTTGATTTATATCTTGACTTTTGGATATATATCAGTGGGCGCACTGAGAAAATCTCGGGCGCACTTTTCGAAAAGTGGGCGCAAGATTATGTCTGGCCAAATGCATCCCTGAAATTAGAAACCTTGCCCTATAAAATGTTTGATATTCCTACCTGTGGATTATCTGTCGGTATATTCAAAGATTCCACGATGTGTAGTTTTTCCTGTGAATGATCAAATAAATTTAAACAACTACCTGAATGTTTTATTCCATGAATTTGCATGTGGTGGGGTTTATCTAAGCGGTGAGATAGTGAATATATAAATACAATGAATTTTAATTACGTCTCCTAATATAAATTCTGAATATTATAGGCTTAAGATAAACATAAGGAAAGCGTATAAAGCTGAAATCTAGAGTTCTATTTTTGATAGACGATTTTCAACAAGTTTTATTTCACGCATGGTATTAATAACATATTTACAGGCAAGAATAACAATTTTTATTCCATAAGCATGAAAAGAAGACCCGTTTGAAGTATTTTAAGTAACTTTTACTACATACCTGAGTGAATTTACTAGTTAGAGCGACGCATAAACCTTTGACGCGAATGTCCGTCTCTAGCATATAGAATTTGACTTTTGGACCTCGAGGTCCATTCGCCGCGCCACCTGGAGGATAAATATAAATCAATATATATATTTAGGTCAAAGTTCAAAATAAGAGATCTGGAGGTTTCAAAATTGTTAATGGTTCTGCCTATTTTTTGTCGATTGAGTAACAAAATTAAGTCAATAGCATCAATCTACTTTTATATGAATTTTTATATTGCCTTGCCATTGTTCCGCCAACCAAATAAAAGAACATTTGGCATCATTCTGCAGGTTGGCCACTTATAACCAACAAAATTAAGAATTAACTTTTCCAATCACTATATTTAATTGAAGGAAAGTCCAAGACATAATAGCAAAGGGCGGATTTAGATTTCCGGGATAGGAAAATAAATCAAATTTCAGTTCCGTAAGTCGGTGTCAAAGCACTCGCTCTTCTGCAATCTCCAGCAACGCATCCAGGGTCGGATTCGAACCCGGGACCTTGAGAATACGAGGCGAGAACTCTAAACACTTCGCTACGGCTTCCCCCAATCGCTATATTTGAATTGCAATAGTACCGTCAATAAAGATGGGCGAGGTCCTGCTGCCATGTCGGGCTCGCCCTGTGCCCTTTTGCTTCCAGGGCTTGTTTTTGTAGCCTTTGACTTCACCTCGGGTTAGCACTTTTCGGTAATCCTGTGAATACGGAGAAGACGTATTAAGGCGAATAAGTTGGGGGGGGGGGGACTTTCAATATGACTTTAATCTCTTCGATTGAAGCGTATGAGCTTTTATCCTAGTCCTTTTTACAATGCTAAAGTAACATCCCACATTTATATTTTGGAATGGTGAATTATTATTTCTAATTAAATTATATTTACAAATTTTACAACATGGAAACTAATGTGAATATATGATATATTCAAAATAATTGCACAATCGTTCCCCAAAATAATTTAAAACCGAGATGATTTTACATACCACTTTCTTATAATTTTCCTGCCACATAATATTTCTCTGAAGTACGTCGATTCTGAAAACAAATCAAAGCAAAACTGTCAAGGCTACAGCAAATGCACGACTTATATTTAGTGATTAACCGAAAGGATTTGAAAATAAAAATGTGTTGATTTGCAAAATAAAACTTCAATAAAATTTCTTTGCCTCGCATTTGAAGAAAATGTGTTATACGTTTTGGGATGCATTTTGTATCTCACACTCAATATGCACCACTGTCCACAATTGTTGCCCTTACATTATGAAATTCCCTTTTGTGCATCCTATTCCTTCTTCTTTACATATTTTCGAAAATATTTGCCACTCATGAGTAGCTATTTCACCTGGGCAATGCACCAAACACTTGGGGATGCAGATCCACGATGCCCAGTTTTTCGTCTTCGATCGTTTCAAGTGTCTCCAACCATGCTTGTCTCGGCTCTTTCGTGGTGGCGTTTGGGAACTGCAATTGCCTTCCAGTGATAATGGGTGTTTGGCGGCCGCTGACTTTTATATCGCCTACAGTTAAACAAGTGGACAAAAAGTTGTTGATTTCTAGGTACGAAAAAGGAATTCGCAATAAGATAAATAGGAAATTATAATATATTTTCTTGAATTCATCAACTAAAAGGGAAGAAAAATTAGTTAATTTCGCTTATATACTTTTGATGGCATAATCTATATTTTCTAAGAGAGAATGAACGTTTTCAGCCATTAAAAATCAGACTTGTATAGACTTATTAATTTTTGCTATCAACAAGAAATCGAACGAATGATTGAGCCATTACCTAATGAACGTCTATGTTCAAAATCACTTTCTTGTTGGTCAAGGGGCCGATTCAGCGACAAAAACCTACCCTAAAAATAACAAGAAGATGATAAAATTTACCAAGTAATGTCTTTCAAGCTATGAAATCTAAAAAATATGTATCCGTTGGAGTCCAAAAAGGCTCGCTACTCATCAAACAGAGTAACATCTTGCATCATCACTCACTTCTTTCTGAAGACATGTCTTGAACTGACGAGACCAGTTGGCAAAAATATCCTCAATTTATAAATTAAAGAAAATATGCTTTTATAAGCACGAGCTCATATAGCACATCCAAAATGCTTTTGAGAGGCAACTGACACGGCCAGTGAAGTAAAAAGATAATTTTATTACATTAAATTTTGATTACATAAGCACATCCCATATACTTTAGAGACGCAGCTGACAAGGCCAGTGAAACAAATATATCATTTAACTTACATAGCAAATATGCTTATATAAGCACGATTACTTTTGTAAGCCAATTCCAAATGCACCAGGCTCTCCAGATAGGTGTTAACACATCTCTATTAATTTGCTGATATAAGCATGATTGCTTATAAATGCATAATCATAAGCAATCATGCTTATATCAGCAAATTAATCATGAAGCATGATAGCTTATAAAATCACACGCAAAATGTTTTTGGAGGGTAGCTGACGAGACAATTGAAGAAAGAATATAATTTCACTTATCTAAAAAATAATATGCTTATATAAGCATGTTTGCTTATATAAGCACATACCACGTACTTTAATGATGATAGCACCCACATTTCCTCATCTGAATATGAACTTTTCGCTACTTTTTAAAGTGCTCCAAAATCGATTTTCAACCGATCGCGATGACATCATGACGAGGCACGACTTCAGACCTTGGTTTATATGTGTATTAAATGAAAACTCTCTCGCTCAATTCCTTTATACCAAACGCGCGTGCACAATGTACTTAACATCGGGTGAAAATGTTGAAATCGACAATTTTCAAAGTGTTCCAGAATCGACAATTTTCAACCGATACAGATAAAACCTTAACGAGGCACGACTTTAGACCTCGGTTTATACGAGAATAAAACTTGAAAGGTCTAGCTTAATTGCTTCATACCAAACTCGCCTGCACAAAGTACTTGGCATCTGTAAAAATGATTAAAATCGACAATTTTTAAAGTGCTCCAGAATCGAAATTTTCAACCGATCGAGATAAAACCTTGACGTGGCACGACTTCAGACCTTGGTTTATATGTGTATAAAATTTGAAAGCTCTAGCTCAATCGCTTCAGACCAAACTCGCCTGCACAAAGTACCCTATATCAAGCGGGACAGACAGACAGACAGAGGGACAGACGGACAAGCTCAACCCTATATCCCCTCGTTTTCACGGGGGATAATAATACATGTAGTTACCACATGAGAGCCTTTGTGAAGCCCGATCAGGCCCGTACACCCAGCCCCCATCCATCCCCCAAAATTAAAAAATATATATTTTCCTTTATTTTTGGTCAAAATGTTCTTTAACTGGTTTGGCAAAGTCGGTCCAAACGACATAATTGCACATTTACACATTGAGACCACCATTTGCATTTTGCAAGGATCTGTTAGAATAGTAAGTAAAGTAAAATATAGAGCACATCTGTCTTGGCCCTCTCGGTCAGTAACCAACCTCGAAAACCGGGGGGGGGGTGTTCATTTGCCCACGGGCCCTCATGAGTGTCGAACCCTGATATGATATTACAAAATGTAACCACAGAGTGTGGCATAAGCGACAGACCTATAAGATTGGTCTATCGAATTTGGATTTCAAATAGACCGGAGAAAATCTGAAAGACCGAAAATATGCCATGTTTTTGGAATTTGTATGCATTTTTTTTTTGCCATTAATAACTTTAAGATTCATAAACTGCTTATTCTTTTTATTTGAAATTTCAATATGTTCACAATAAATTGTTAAAAAAAACATTAAAATCAGATGAAAAATAATTTAATCAAATAGATCAGTTGAAAATTTAAAAAAAAAGACAAAGGAAATTAAATTAGAACGTTAACAAAAATCCATCGAAGTATTGTCTTTCTGACCACGTCTTTCTCACAAAATCCTTCTCACAACGTCCTTCTCACAACGTGTTTCTCACAACGTCAATTTCATAACGTCTTTCTCACAACGTTTTTCTCGATACGTCTTTCTCACAACGTCTTTCTGACAAATTCTTTCTCACAACGTATTTCTCGATACGTCTTTCTCACAACGTCTTTCTGACAACATCTTTGTCACAACGGCTTTTCTACCACCGTTTTCTCACAACGTCTTTCTAACAAGGTATTTCTCACAACGTTTTCCTTACATATTCGTAGTCCTCAAAACATCACGATATACGAGTAATCTTTCTTAATGTGCACAGTCCCCAAAATTACAATTTTCAAAAATTCGCCAAAATTTCAATTTTTGAGATGTTTAAAAAATAATACGCCTAATCACAGCTCCAATATATGTTCGTTCCACGTGCCAAAGGAAAACAAAATCCATTAAGGGATAACATAGTACTCGTGCGTACAAACCACCATCAATAATCACGCTAAGACCCCAAAAATCACCAATTTTCAAAAATTCGTCAAAATTTCAATTTTTGAGATTTTTCAAAAATAATACCGCTAAGCACAGCTCCAAAATATGTTCGTTCCATGTGCCAAAGGAAAACAAAATCCATTGAGGGATAAGCGAGCACTCGTCCGTACAAAGTAGTGCACCTAGGTGTCGACAGACGGACAGACAGACAGACAGACAGACAGACAGACAGACAGACAGACGGACATGGTTCATTGGTCTTATAATTCCATTGAACGTATAAAAAACTTGATTTTTTTTTGATAGCTCAAATTTTTGTTGAAGTGACGGACGGACAGTACTGAATACTAAGAGTCCTCCGCTTCGCGCTTACGCGGCGGCGGAGGACTAACACGTAGATCAGTGAAACTGATCAAGTCCTCCACTACTTATACACTAGTTGAAAATTGAAAAAAAAAAATAGCCTTAGGAAATTCAATTAAAAGATCTATGGAATCCATCGTAGGAACGTCTTTCTACAATGTTTTTTTTTTCTCACAGTCTTTTTACAACGTCTTTCTCACAACGTCTTTCTCTGAACGTCTTTCTCATCACATCTTTATCACAACGTCTTTTTCACAACGTCTTTCTCACGTCATTCTCACAACGTTTTTCTTATATAAAGGAAAATAAACTCCATCGAGGAATAGCCGAGAACTCGTCCGTACAAACTACCATCAATAATTACGCTAAGTCGAAAAATCACTATTTTTCGAAAACTCGCCAAAATTACAATTTTTGAGATTTTTCAAAAATAATATGCCTATGCACAGCTTCAATATACAGACACTTCCAGAAGCGTAGAAATTTTTGTTTGGAAGGATAATTTTCACATTTTGAGAAATACTTTTTTTCCTGAAAAGTTACAGAGTACTAGACTTACCTTTTAACAATAAATAACACAAAAATCCGTTCGCGGATATCGCATAATGTATTTGTTATGCGGCTTTTGCAAAGACGGGCATCACCAAAAAAAAGACAAACAAGCGTATATGCAGTGTACTAATGCGTGTGTTAGAGCTATGGGCTCTTACAATACGTGCATAATGGCCTTTTGGCATTATGGCTTTCTGTCATTTTTGGGGTGACACCCGTCTTGGTAAAAGTCGCATAACAAATAAAGTATGCGATATTTGCGAATAATTTTTTGTGTCATTCATTGTTAAAAGACTGGTCTAGTGCCCTGTAACTTTTAAAGAAAAAAGTACTTCTCGCAATATGTAAATTATTCCCCCAAATAAAAATTTCTACATTTTTGCACCGGTCTGTATGTTCTTTCCATGTGCAAAAGAAAACGAAATCCCATGAGGGATAGCCGAGATTTTATCTGTATAAAGTAGAGCACAAGGTGTCGACAGACAGACGGACATACATGGTCCATCGGTCTTATAATGCCATAGCTCAATTATTTCTTGTAGTGTCGGACGGACAGGACTGAATACTATATAACGCGGCGGCGGAGGACTAACAAGCCATCGTTGAGGGCGCAGACCCCAATCGAACGCGAACAGTCAGTGAATTTTCATATCTTGATATCGAGCGCGTACAAAGTCGATTGCGTGGTCTTTGCAAGTTCCAGATGTCTTTCTCACATCGTCGATCTAACAACGTCTTTCTCACAGCGTCTATCTCACAACGTCTTTCTCACGTCTTTCTCATAACGTCTCATGTCTTTCTCTCAACATCTTTCTCGCAACGATTGTCTCACAACGTCTTTCATTTAGGGTTAAAAGTGACAAATAACCCTTCGTTGCACACCTACACTTGGTGGAATGGTGGACGGAGAAAACCCCTGCGGAGAAAATCCCAGTGGAGAAAAGCCCAGTGGAGAAAAGCCCAGGTGGAGAAAAGCCCAGTAGGAGAAAATCCCAGTGGAGAAAAGCCCAGTATTAATTAATCTGATAAAAACAATGTTATGTGAAGTCCTTGCAAAAAAATATTGGCGTTTATATCATAAAATTTCATGGGATTTAAGCTTTGGCCGTTTGAAATTAAATTTTGATTTACAAACAATGAGTATTTGATGAGAATCTCAAAAGCATCAAATGTCACTTTCATATCATCATGGATAATGGATATCGAGAAAATGCGATCAGAACATGAAAGCTTGAGTCACAACAATTTGCAATCAAAACATGAAAGCGATATCGTCCATCATCTGAATTGCAATCCACTTTCGACCTCATTGCAATCAAAACATGAAAGCCAACCCACACGCGAAAACCCTAAACCCAATTGCAATCGCGATCGCGAACGCCTCACTAAGTAATGCTTTGAACTGTTGAGTGAACTGTTAACCTCGAAGCACTATGCGTAAATATATAAATTGCCATAGAATGTGTTCAGTTATTGTAAAAAAAGTGTTTTAATTCTCAAATGTAAATATAAATAATTTTATATTTTATAGTTATGATATAAAAACTGGGCTTAACTCCACTTTTGACAAAATAGTGCTGGGCTTTTCTCCTAGTGTACAGAAATGCTGGGGTTTTCTCCACCTGGGCTTTTCTCCGCTGGGCTTTTCTCCTGTACAGTTTCCAGCATATGAACTGAATCCCTTTGTATTCTGAGATCTAGCGCGTACAAAGCCAATTGCGTGATCTTAGATACAGAAAATTGCTTAAGTTCCACGTGGTTTGATTTGGTCATTTTGGGCTATAAGTGAAAATGCCCCCACTACGAGCGTCGAACTCATGATCCTTTTTCTCAGTAAAACACAACTTTTTTCGTCTTCCTTATTCTCTCACTACACTACATC
>LQRL01068227.1:6447-18894 GCA_001703475.1 Hydroides elegans | reverse complement strand
GTTATCCGTTTTGAAAACTATCGTCATTATGTCTCGACCTACTCAGCCGAAGTAACCTCGGATCCACAGTGAGAAAATGTGTCGTGTTTTTTCGATTCTTTAAAAATACACGACCTTATCTTTTTTTCATAACAAGTCATATGGTTTTAAATTGCAGGGTGAAAAATATTCAATAGTTTATTTAGCAGACGTTTTTCTTACAAATATAGGAAATATAGGAAATTGTAGTCGTTGCAACAGAGTGTATTTATCAAACCTTGACAAGGAGAGCACGCCATCCGTCTCCACTCCTATGTGTAGAGGTGGCAAAATGGCACGACCAAAAAACCAATGCGCAGACCCTAGACCATATTGACTCCTAATTTATTGTATTCTTCTCTATGGCAATATCAAAATACCTAAATTTGAAGGATTTGTTTTTGGGGATTTGATTTTGGTAAGATCTTTCAATTTAGTAAATTTAGCTGTTGTGTTAGAGCTCTCTTTGAGTGGTACTTGTAATATAATTTGCCTGTTTTATCTCTATCGACGATTAAACGAATTGCTTGGATCAACAACAGACGTGTTAGTTATGTCATAGGTATGCTGTCAATACCAGTATAAGTTGAACATTATCAGTTATATAAAAGTATGTCTATTTAACAGTTACACATTTGCGTCTTGTTATATCGATACCTAAAATAGCTCAAATATGATGGCAATACTAAAAGCTATCATTCCAACCACAATGATACGCTTTGTATCTAAATAAAAGATCCATTAATTCCCGACCTGAATGCACTGTCACCCAATGCCATCCCATTCACTGGACCTTTCGTTAATACTTATCCGGTTGCTAACCCTTCGCCATAACATATTGCGTTTATAATCATGTCGCTGTTTCTCGTTCGTGTCAATGGTTTGTGATGATGTTACTTTGAAATGATTCGCCTAATAGTAGTACATCTAAGGTTATCACATTAGAAAACGATGAAATTATATCCAGACTTTATAGCCTAGTGTTTAGAGCAATATAGGGAACCCATTTTACATATATTCTTAGAAATATTTCCATTAATCATTATTGCCGTAACGTTATCATCCAATATTAATTAGTGGCATTGTTATGTTGTATTACTGTAAATTTTATTGTTAGCTAAATGATCTTCCTTTAAAAAAATAAAATATACAACACGATGATGACGATGCAGAAGATGTATTGGAATATGTTTCTGCCCCAAAGTTGCTACTCCCCCTCTTTCCTCCGATTCATGAGCATGATCATTGGCAATGTTGTGGCGCAATCGTAAACGTGTGAGTCCATGGTAAAAGACAAATCGTGGATAGAAAACTCTTTACTGTTTTATCTCAAATGATTCATATAAAGGAAACTTGTTTTCTATTATTCTGTTTAACACATCTAGAGTCCAATACAAAACGGCAGAGATCTTCAAATTACAGATGGCAATAATTATATTGTTTTCAATTCATTGATTTGTGTTTTAGATGTATACAGTTTACGCCAAAGTACGACAATATTCTCTTTGCGTTGTTTGTGTATATTCCTAAGTTCTAATTTTGTTCACATACACTTCAATTAGTATTCATGTGGCATTATATTGATCCTCCAATCAATTGTTCAATATTTAAGATAAATATGCATATATTTCGTTCAATCTAGCTTTAAAACATTCTTACTTTCAATGAATATATCATGCGATGGTTCGTGCTTCGGTATGCTTTATATGGTTTTATTTCATCTTCCACTGCTTACTTTGAGCACACCATTTTGAGTAGAGAACACAACCTAAGCATGTTTGTCACATATCTCTAATTGTTTTTGTTTGCTATGGACGAGTATCCTTCCTGACCTCCAAATACACCACTTATTTACTCTGTTTTGCTAACCAATGTTTATTTCGGATGTCGTTCATGAAGAGGCCATTTGGAGAAACATTTAAAGATATTTATAGATATAGATATTGATTCATTTATAGATGGGATGTGAGGGTGCATGTGAAATTCAAACCAGAACTTCATAGAATCGCCATATGATTTTTTTTTCATTTGAAATATATTTGGTGAAATATCGGTTCGTTGCACAACTTAAATGTTATTCTCCATTTGTTTACTTGTGTATGTTTAACGGTCACCGTAATTGTAATGCGATAACATGCAATACTCAGCGCTTCTTTGCAACTGTGGTATGTTTAAGAAATTATATATGGTTTATCATTGAAGTTTATCTTTGTAAAAACAAGTTGCAATTCTTATACGTAAATCGTTTCGCAAATTTGCTTTTTAAACATTTGTCCACACTCATGTTTATACTCTATCCGCTTCACAAGTGTTTCTGTAGGAAGCCCTGCACTCGCTTATTATCTGTATCAATGTTGTACTCAATTAGTTTCTAAACGAGTTACAATGTCAGTAATGACCAAAGCCAAGCTGGTGCGATTTGTTGCAGTGAGTGTTTTATGTGACTTAAACATATTTACTTCTAGACAATTAATAATAGCAACTTTTGCGTTATGTGAGATCCTTGGTAAGTGTTCTTAGCGTGATTGCAGGTAAGCTGCTGATATATCGGCTTTACAGATGAATGTTAAACTTAAAGGTTTTATTTATAGGTTTATTTATTATTTATAGAAAGTTTTGCTTCCGTTTTAGTTTATGTTTAATTTGTTATTTGTTTATGAATCAAGGTAATTGTAATACAAATAATTGTGATCCTACGCACTCATTTTATAACTTCACCCCATCGGTTCTTGATAACCAGTTACATTTCCAATAGAATCTGCTCAACAAATTTTCAAAGTGGTTTTGAAGGACGTCCTTTTCTACCTTATTGCAGTATCAGCACTCTAATGCTTGTTCACGGAACGATGCCAAGCTACAGTGATTAGTAATCGGGAGTTTTTATGCAACTGTAACATATGTATTTCTAGACAATCATTAAAAGACACCTCTGCGTGATGATATCGGTTTAAGACCGATGTTTTTTCAAAAAGATTTTCATCGTGATTAAATGTGATTTTTCGATGTGTTCGCCTTTTTTAATAATATGATATTAAAAAATGTGTAATTAAATTATTAAATTTCATGCTATTAGAAAACAAAATTTGCATTTCATAATTTAATTATTTTATGTAGATTGAGTGAAATAGAAACATAATTTTAAGTTTTTAAAACTATGATTATACTAGCAATGCTATGCAATCCTTTCCGGATGATATCTAAGTTTATCCAAGGAAAATGTAATGCATTGAAGCAATAGTGCCTTGAATTTGTGTCGTGATTGTTTGTAATGAAAACATTTTCTTTTTCGACAAGAAAAATGCCTTTATATTCAAATATTGTTTCAATTTTTCTGATCCCAGATTTTGACATATCATTTAAACGGACAACAAAGTAAGGGAAAACAAAGAAAAAGGAAACAGGTATCGATATAATGCGTTTCCTTTAATTGAAGGATTTGGATTGGCATTGTTTCTACAAAATGTCATATTCATATCGATATGATGGTTTTTAATGCTATACATATTAATATATATTTATAAACCATTAAGGGAATAGTGAATAATGGACTATTCTATTCGTTTTTTTTTTGTAGCAAAAAAAAATGTTGTTTTTGTCGTTAATACATTTGTTTCCACAATTTATTGTGCTTCGTTTCTTTTAGTTCGGTTGCTTATCCATTGTTGTCGATTCACTTCCTACCTATATTCAATAAATAGCCCCTGTGGAATTTTGTTCCTACGTAATCGAGCGGAAAAGTCCAACATATCTTTTTTTGTAAAATCAAATTGCTTCTTATTATATGTTGCCGTCCCATTCATCATGCATTCCGAATAGACATCCAATATATGTTAAAGCGCTTTAACACCAACCTCAGACAAATAACCATTCTGTTGGCATATGAATTTCCTGTAACTCCTAGCTAGCAATTTTAAGATGCTTCAATGTTGAATATTTCTAGACGAATCATGTGACTGCTTTTCTTAAATTTCTTTTTGTGTTATTTGAGTATCACCATGAGCAAAGGAACATGTTTTGTCTCTGTAATTCCCAATTAATTATAGTTACGGTACTTATATTTAAAAATCAACACATTTATCATGGTATTTTGTCCAAACAATTTTAAAATATTTTATATCTTTGTTCATATATTACTTGATATAGGATACCATCAGTGTGTCACCGTACTGGTTCTTTGCCCCAAACAATATATATTAATTATAACGCTTTTAACAAACAAAAGAAAATTTGATGAATTTATTGCATGGTACGATGAATGTCTGCTTATTCAACTGTGATCGCATGAGATGTTGTATAATGACTGAACAAATGATCCTGAGGCGATATTTCTAAATGGCAAAACAAATCAAGAAAAGTGGCAAAATGACAAAAAAATATATGGCTGTCGTTTTTAAAGCATTTTCATTGGGCAAGCATTTTTTCTTCTAAATATTGCGTGTTCAGACGGTAAACAGGAAAGGTATTTTGTACGTTATAATAATGTGAAAAAACGTCATTTGTTGTAAAAACAACTGTTTAATTAAAGTGTATAACTGATATTCTTATTGCAATAGTGAATAGGTATGGCTCAATAGAGTGATGCAGATATAAATAACAAATATCAAAATTGTATATGTAATGTACTTATCAGTTTTTGAGGAAATGGTAGTTAGTTAACAATATTGAAACTTAAACGCTCGATCATATCATCATAAGCCATGAGTTGTTAGTAATAATCTCTATTTTTTCACAACCAACAGGGTTAAACAATATTAATAGTTTACTTAGCATACGTTAGTTACACCAATATGGGGCATCAATCGGTCGAAATTACTACAAATGCAACACAATTTGCTTGCTGAGTTTGCTGATCAAACCTTGAAAATGAGAGTATGCCATCCGTCTCCACTCCCATCTGTAGAGAAGTCAAAATAGTACGACCAAAAACAATGCTTAGACCCTGGACCATATAGACCCTATATTTTGGTGTAGTCGTCTCTATGACAACTTTTTGAGAACCAGAATATGGCGAAAGATGTTTAGATCCAATTGATATTGGTTGGATATTTATCTTAATGCAGTTTATCTATCTTATGTTGTGATTCAATCTTATCTGCCAAATTGCAATTAGTAACCATAACATATTGTTAGCTCTAATTAACTTCCAATGTTTTTGAATATATACGCATCTATTATATACAATCTTGCCTATGTTTTAGCATATACATATTTACTATTATTGAATGTATTTAGCTAAAATGGGTATTGATTAGTAAATGTTTTAGATGAGACATGAGGGTGCATGTGAAAAGAAAAATGAAAATGTACAGAACGACCGAACCTTTTGCTGTTGGTTGTTTAATATTTGTATAATATATTCTGTTGAAAGATAATGTTTCGTTAGACAATTTTACTTTCACTCTCGGCTTGTTTATTTATTTATGCTTCACTGATGGTCAAAAAATACAAAACCTTGCAAATCTGATAAACCCGAGTTTTCCTACAGGCACAATCGATTAAAGAAAACACTAATGAGTTTTCTTTTTCCATGAGTTCTAATGCCAATAACCAATATTTTTTTCAAGCAATTTTAAAGGAAGCCCTTCCCTCTCTAATTGTCCCAAATTGGTGCTTTACTCAACGAGATAAAATCAGGCAATGTTATCAATGACTGAAGCCAAGCTGTTGTGATTAGTAATCCTGAGTGTTTTATGTGACTGCAACATATTTATTTCCAGACAATAATTAATAGGGGTCTCTGCGTTATGAAAGAAAATAAGGACCCCTTGTAAACGTTTAAGCGTGATTGAATATATTCCGCCTATGTATACCGAGCGTCATTGAAAACGCAAAGCGGGTTTGAAATGTAACCGCAATTTTGTAGATAGTTAGTTTTAATTTGCGATTTTATAAACGTCTTTTAATGCAAAAGTACTATGTTTAATCATAGAAGTAAAGCATTTGAGAGCAATACTAGACTAGTGCTAATTTTTGGGGGTTTGCTGCAGGCTGAGCCACTAACCAGAAATAAGCTATTGAGGTCTATTCAACACGATTTGTTTGCATATGTTGTTTATCAAACCTTGATAATAAGAGTGAGCCATCCGTCTCCACTCCCATGTGTTTGGGCATAATACCACTACCTAAAACAATTCTAGATTTTTTTTTATTGTACTCTTATTTATAACAATACCGAAGCACCAAACAACGAAGGAGGACTATTACGAGGATTTCATATTGGAGATATATTCTTTACATTTGGTCTTGTTGTTTAAGTATTATTTTTTGAGTGATTCTAAAAGTTTAATTTCCATTTCATTCTTATCACAACTACAATAAACGTATTGCATTTTATTTATCATTGATGTTAATATGAGTTGTTCCGCTTGAACAGGATGCGTTTTTAAAATCAAACTTCATTAGTTATTTCAACATATTCGTCATATTAGATACCAGCAATAGTTTTAAAAAGTGATGGTAATAATACAGGCTACCATTCCAATCACAATAAAACCGTTTATATGTCAATAAATATTCCATTAACCCCCATTGGAATGCCCTGTCACTCAATGCCATCGTACGCAATAAAGCTTTCATGACATCTTCGCTAATACCTATCCAGTTGCTAAAACTTCCACATCCAATATTTTGCTTTTTGTTTCTCGTTCATGACAATGGTTTGTGATAGTGCTAATCGAACGTAATTTGACTAATAGATGCATATTTAGGGGCATCGCATTTAACTATGCCGACACATACAGACTTCATTATCCTAATTTGTAAAACAAGAATTATAGAATGATATATAAATTTTTAAGTCATCAAACTAAGAAAGTAAGAATACAATTTATTGAATAGGTTAATTAATCGAAGTTTTACTGCCGCAGTAAAATATGGCATGCTAATGCGACGAATAACCGCCAATGATAAAGGCATTAAATGAAATAGATACATTGGGAAACAATGGTTTGTTCTATATTTCCATGAACGTAAGCTTTAGTTTCTAAAAAAAACATTCTGATATATCATTTTCATAGTATAACTAAATAAAACGAACTATAAGGCCACTATGAAAGCTTCCTCGAGCTTTATTTCCTAACAAACCATGAGTTTCAATGCATGTCTTGTGGGCAAAACGCAGCAATAAGTAAACTGAAATATCGGTATACTATTAAGGTAAGAAATCCAGCATTATGGTGGGACAGTAATAATCCAATAGTAATTAGTGGCACTGCAGTGTTGTATTGCAGTAAATGTCATTGCTGCCCATTACATGTCAAATATAAGGCAGCAACAAAAATAAGTCGACGATAAACATTGGTGTAGTGCCAATTTTACCCCTTATTCTCCTTTCATTTGGCATTTAGCGTTTCACTGTTTTGAAGATAAGAATTGAGAATTTTACGTTTAGCGTTAAATGTTAAGCGTTAATTTTCAAGAGTTAAGGTAGGTTTATGTATGAGGTGTTCAGGTTTTGCATGAATAAATGCATATGCCCAGAGTTCTATGTTTCCTCCGATTCACGGGTAAACTCATTGACAAAGTGATATCACAATCTAAAACGTGCGCATCAATGGTCAAAGACAATGTGTGTAAAAGAGAAATGCCCTTACTGTTTATCACTGTTGATTCCATTGAAGGATGAATTGAAGGGTACGCCACGACCAATTTTTCAAAAAGTTGAAAAATCACCTTAAAACTAATCTATAAATACGGAAAACCACAAACTAATCCTTTTTTAACCAAAAAAATTTGCAAAAAGGTATTCACATTTTCCAAGCCAGTTGAGTTGTTCCTCCTCTTCTAGCCAGCTTGGAGTAGAAAAGGAACATTTTTTTGTGAAAAATCTAAATGTTGAGTAGGCCTATAACTAAATGACCAATCTTAAACATCAAATTATGGTTTATCAGACTATTGCATGTTACTGTAATCAATTTCCGAAACATTATTCTCGTTTATTACTAATAAATTAAAGAATTTCGCAAAAAGGTGTTCCTCAAATCTCCAAGCTGGAAAGTTTCATCTCAAAATCTCCAAGCCAGCTGGGATTTGCTGGGGAACACCTTTTCTGAGAAACAGCTCACGAGGTGCTCTTCTAAATAATTATTGTTATTTGCAATCTCATTGTACAGACCTGACGCTTCCTTGAGGTTCGTAAACACTCAACTGTTCGCGTGCTGTCTAAGGGTTCATTTCTTAACATAAACACTTTAAGCAACGTAAACATTATACAAATGTGTAAAGGATTAAGTAATTAATTTTATATTGTAATCAAGCAAGCAAATATATCATTTTATATTTAAGATAAAAGTGTTTCTGTTAAGAGACAACGTTTTATGGATGCTATTTTTCATCATTGATTTGGGGATTATTTAAAGATTTATTTCTTGATTATATTTTTTGCTATTTTGCTTGATTAAAAAATATATATATATGTGTTTTGTTTGACACTTACCGATTTTCATTTATTCCGTGATATAAATGACAAATTGAAGATAAAATCTAAAGATATAATCCACAAATACATTTCCTTCAATACAATGTTATCGCTTCGACACAAATACTGTCTGGGAAGTTGCAACAAACATAATCTTTATTTCTCATAACTTAATTGTTTTATTTATATACTGTACATTTCATCCATTGATAATAAAACTAAGAGTATCCAACATGTTTGCATATTTGTCTATATCCGAAAGGTCCATTCCCAGACTCAAAAAAATGCATAAAGCGATTAACATGGTTGGTATCCCAAAGTCAGAGGGGAGGAAAAAGAAACTCTTCGGGGAAGAGCACATCGTGATCTGTTCCTTACAAAAGGCGTTTCACAGCATTACTAGCTGGTTTAGAATTAGGATAATATACATTCTTGATATTTCATACATGTTTTGTAAGTAATGATAATTATAATGTTGGAATCTATTGAAATCGGTAATTCAGTAATATTTGAATTTTCGCAATAGGTGTTTTGTTTTCGAGGGGGTTGGAAAAGGAAGAAAAGTTCAGTTGGTTTTGCAAAAGTGTGTACCTTTTTGCGCAAATTTAATGTTCAAAAAAGATTTTGAATTTGCACTAATAAGATTGTTTAAGATAATATTACAGCTGTTTGAAAAATGTGTCGTGAGGTGCCCTTCTTCATTAATAAATTGAAATATGGCGTTTATTGATGCCTTCAGCTGTAACTTTACTCAGATGGATGTAATGGCTTAAAGGCAGCAAAGTGAGATGAAAGCCTTTGTAAAAATTACTGTTTCACTGCTTTAACTGTGTAGAACTTACAGTTGTAAATTGCAATGCAAATTATATCGATTAAGCATTTTTATGGTTGATAAAATTATTGATTCGATAAATCTGGTTCCTTTTGAGACAAAGAGAAATCTATTGGAAATGTCAAAGGTTCAAAACGAGGGTTAAATAAATACAAGGCGACCTGACCCATTATGCGTTTTTCAAAGTAAAAAAATATTAACTAAAATTGCTCCACATTATTTATCTTCAATAATTATCAATCTAAGTATTCAAAAAATATCATTCTTTTAAGCATTATTTTACAATATTACATTTGATTGAATAAATCTGAATGCCATCGCGAAGTGAAATATGTTGGGAATGTCACATTTCTTGAACCATGATAAAATCACTCTAAGTAAAAATAACACCTAAATGCATTGTTGATTTTTAATGCTAATTGATTTATGTATCTTTTTCTGAAATAATTTTCTTTTTCAGCATAGTTTCAACAATAAAACAATTAATAAGATGAATATGAATATAATCGCTGCAATGTGGAATCTGTTTGAAATGTCAAATGCTATAAAATAATGGCTAAACATACATCAGGGTTTCAAGTGCTCCCGAACAAAATTTGGGGTTTTATTTGGGGTCCCAATAAAAAAAATAAAGACGAATTTGGGGTCATTTTAGGGGTTATCAAGAAATGATTAAGTGAAGAAAATAACAAAAAAGTTACACACTTCTGGGGGCGAAATTACCACATATGAACCATAATCATCGAAATCCCTAATATGTATCTAAAACGCACAAAACCCACTCAGAAACATATTAGAAAGGTTCATCAAATGTTCTATCAGTACACAATTTGCAACTATCTCTTGACACTTACCAACAAAGTTCATGAATTGTACACAAAAACAGGAGAACAGGAATTTTACACAAAACATTGCAAAATTAACTATAAACTATGATTTAATGACATGGTAATTCTACTCTACCAATTGTATCTTACGACCTTTTGTCACTCTTTATACAGGGTGACCAGTTGCCAGTCAGTTTCAAATTCCCTGATTTTCCCTGATTGTTTTCTTTGATATAAAATTGATACTGGTCAAATCTAAAGTGGTATTTAATGACAAACCATACCTATATTTTGTTTATATCCCGAGCGCCGAAGGCGAGAGCCAAAACATTTTTAAGAGGTTTGGTGTTCAGTCAGTACTTTTTTTATGTGAAAAGAAAAGATTTATTATGCCATCAGTGTTTGAATCAACAGCAATAGAAAATGTAAGAAAAGCCTTTGCTCAGGAACTTTGCTCACAAAATCTAATATCATCAATATAATTGGTGTGTTGCGTATAAACCATATCAGCACCAAATTATATATATAATATCATAATACAAAGAATACATCTTCTTTTGACATATTAGTTTCATAATAGAACATTTGAAAAGTATTGCGATAATTTTGGACACAACCCTTGATGACAGAGTATAAATAAAGTCGCATAGCGTGCTTAAATTTGGAAAGTTTATTAAAAATTAAGCCAAAGGACAGCTATTTTGCCCTCAGAATTCTGCATTGTTGAACAATTGATTCAGAAAATATGATCAAAATCAAAAAATTAAAAGGGGTTTTTGTACAAAAATTAAAATTTGGGGTTTATTTGGGGTTTTTGGGGTTTTCAAATATTTTTTGGGGTCCTCTAAAAAAATAAAGACGAATTTGGGGTTTTTGGGGTTTTTCGAAGGAGACTTGAAACCCTGATACATGTAAGGCGGCACCCCATGACCTCTTCTAAATAAATCAGAAGTACCCAGTGAAATACTGTGTGTGTCCAACATGACTTATTTTGTTATTAAACGAATTTATTTGAAGCTTAAAGTGGTGAAACAGTGTTCCTTTTAGTGGAAACTTTATTCTTTATTTGCCGGCCACGAAAACCCGAAAATTGTTGCCAGCAAAACGCTGCCAGTAAAAAAAAGAAAGAAAACCCTTCAATGCTTCATGCACATCTGAAAGTTCACCAAAATTGGTATATTCCCATGTTTTAGCCCTAATTTGTTCAAAACTGAGTTATTTTTATGTAAAAATTTCAGTTTATGGAAATTACATGTAATTCTTGATATTAAACAAAAAGGAAATTGTAATATTTATTATATTCTGTGAAAATGTCAGCAAGGAAGATATCCCAGCAGAATAGATATTTCAACGAATAAGTCGCTGGGTTCTCCTGATAAATTAAGCTGAGACGAGACGGGGGACATTAGGTACTGGCCATATTTATTTGTTGTAATCTGTTATTGAGTCAGTCTTTTTTTCGAGAGTGACATTATTTTTTTATATTTCTAATTATAGTTTGATATTGCGAATAACTGTTATTTTCATGTAAGTCTTTCATTAATATTTCATTGAAAAATATCAGCTTAGAGCACGCTACGACACTTAAGTGTCGTATGTTGAATGAAGTGTCTCAATTATTTTTTTAAAACATTTCTAGAATTTAGTGAGTTATGAAGTTTATTTTAATTATCAATTGATTTATTTTCACTTAAAAATAGCAGTTAAATGAATATTCATTTTATTTTCAATCACATATAATTAAATGAACTTAAACAAACATACATTAGATATACGCAACCTATCACATAAAATACAACCAATCATAATATAAGTGTACATAATTTAACATACCTACAAAATTAGATAATACTTATGCAACAACTACATGTATACTCAAATCAATTTTCTAAACTAAAAGAACTGGTTCAATTATTCCAGGGGGTTAAGCTACACTTACTTATTGTTCAAATCTATTGGTTTTATACTAAAGGTATAGTTTAAGTTAATGACAGAGCTCATTTGTTTTGCAGGTTTACTGATATGGTCGTTTGGTGCTAAGACCCCTAGATCTGTCTAGACTTCATTTGATCGACTGAATGGACTGACTATTAGTCCGATCTTAAGAAAATATGAGGTGGGGGGGTTAGATTTATGTAAACCTTTCAAACCCTTTTTTTATTAATAACATGCCTTTGTTGATTGCTTGGTTTGGCCATCCTATTGATATTGTTCGACTTTACCTAAGCCTTGGGAAAATTTGTCTATTTTCTTTGGTTTGTAAATGTTTGAGTTAATTCTGTATGATTTGCTCTTAACACAATTATAAACAGTTGTGTGTCTCACTCGCGAAACTGTTGCAACTTTTAAATGTT
>LQRL01068220.1:6928-18282 GCA_001703475.1 Hydroides elegans | reverse complement strand
TATATATTATTTATAGAGCATTTTTAAACGTATTTTTTTTAAGTATTGGTTAAGCATTTTTTTTTAAAGTATTTATGTAGAACTATTAGAGTTCAGGTGAGTAATTTATAACAATCACACCAGTGATGCTAGCTTTGGAAAAAAATATAATTTCAATTTCGTTTTGTTTTAAAAGATGTCTACTCTTACCCATGGTGTTTCTTGTAGCAGCAGAAGGCAATGATTATGATGAGAATAATGAGCACGATGACAATCAAAATAACGATCAGCGCTGAAATGCAATTAGAAAAATTATTAAACATTTAATTGCAATCAAAAGTAATATTATGATGTTCTGAACTTGAATACAATGATTATGATGAGAATTTTGAGCACAATTTCAGTCAAAATGACGATCCCTGCTGAAATGCAATTAAAAAATTATTAAACATTGAATTGCAATCAAAAGTAATATTATGATGTTCTGAACTTGAATACAATGAGTATGATGTGAATTTTGGGCACGATGACAATCAAAATGACGATCAGCGCTGAAATGCAATTAGAAAAATATATTAAACATTGAATTGCAATCAAAAGTAATATTATGATGTTCTGAGCTTAAATACAATGATTTTGATGAGAATTTTGAGCACAATTACAATCCAAATGACGATCACTGCTGAAATGCAGTAAAAAAAAAGGATTTAAAAATTGAATTGCAATAAGAAATAATATTCTGATATTCTGAATTCAAATTCAAATGGTAATATAAATAAATGCATGTTTGAGGAGTTCTTCGCTGAAAGGTTGTTATTTGTTTGATATAACAAATCCTTTTCTATTTGACATAGATCATTTGAGTCACATTGTGATTCATATGATCCATGCCCTATAAAACCTATTTCTTTTTAAATATCAAACGAATAACAACAAAATAGTAAAGTTACCGAGCACCTCTGTTTCGTAGATCGTTTTTATATTATGTTACCAAATTCGGATCTGGATAAACTTTTAATCTATTGGCAAATGCGATCTTCTTAAAATAGTACGAAATATTATCTAAAATATAATTTCTTATTATTGTTATTGCTACTGTCGTTATATTTAGACATTCTAAACATCTTAGAAGATGATTACAAGGATTTACAAAATCGCTGTTCAAAGTTTCAAAAAAATTGCTCATAAACCACATTTAAAAAAAAACACACTACTTATTCTTTTTAAACTGTTTGTAATCTTCATATCTTATATATTTTATCTTTTTGTCAATAATTTGTTCTTAGTCTAGATCATATGAGTCACATCATATATTTGTGACTCATTTGATCCATGTCATATAGACAAAGATTCTTTATATCAAACAAATAACAACAAAATATCAAAATTACTGGGCAACCATATTGATTGTTGTTGCAAATGTCGTTCAAGACATTTAAATACATCCTAGAAGATGATTGCAAGGATTACACAAAACTTCATCTTGGGCTCATGCTAACCTAAAAATAATTCATATGATGTCAGCATGAGGTCATGATGATTTTTTTATGATTTTTTTTTCAGAAAATACATTTTTTTTGCAAAAACTCTTTATTAATACACGACATTACTAAAACAACAACAAACCTATTTCAAAGTTACTGAGCCCTTTGTTCTTGTTGTTTGTTGCTGTCGCTCAATTGAGACAGTTAAACATTTTTGAAATATGAAATTCAACGTATGATTAAAAATTAAACTTACCTATCTCGAAGTCACTGAGCCCTTTGTTCTTGTTATTTGTTGACTGATCGGCGCTTGGGCTATCTACAGGACCTCCGGTCGTTGTGAAGTCTACGCCTGGAGTTGCCGTAGGCTTGTCTAAAATTGGAGATTATGTTTAGTTTTCGACCTTTTACCTTTTTAATTAGAATTAATCTATTATAAAGTAAAGGCAATATTTATGCCAATGTTAGGGCGTGGCACCATGGGAAGCCTTTCCGACCTTTTGAAATTAAAAACAAACCGTAGGTTTGTCTAAAAGATTGATATTGTGTTTAGATCTCGACTTTTTACTTTCTTACTTTCATCATTTATTCATTATAGAGTACATGCTACATTTATGCTAATGCAAGGGAATAGCCATATGCGAACCCTTTTCGACCTTTTAAAAATAAAAACCTGTTTCAAACGTATTCCTTATGGGGAACAAAATAGCTACTTGCTTTTAAACGCAATTGTTGTTTTTTTTAGATTCCGACAAGGATTAAATTGAAGAAAAAACACAGTTTGTTTTTGAATAAGAAAGCTCGAAAAAACTTCCCCTTACTATAATAAAGTACCTAAATATAAAAAATTTAAAGAAACAATCGCTACATTTAAAATTATATTTGTTATATAGTTGTTTTATTGAGTCTGACATGCCAAAAATATATTTATATTTGAAAGTAAAAAATGTTCATCACATTTATCTCATGAGAGTTTAAAAATCAATAAAACCAGTTAAATGATATTTGAATAATATGATAGAGAAAAAAAGACTTTAAAAAGTTTTAAAAGTATAGTGTCTTTAACAAATACAGTTAATATATACATCTTAACTTTATAGTGTTAGACAGTTCAGTATTAGGAAACAAAGATAGCCACAATAAACGCTTATTGTGATTAAAATTTTGCTATTATTTTTTAAATTGACAATCAAAATGTATATAAAATAATTTGTCAGATGTAGCTTTATCTATTTTTTATCGAATGGAATTGCAAATGAGAAATGCGGTAAAAACAATACCTAAATATATTACAAATCATGTTTTAATCTAGAAAAGTAAAGTAGACTTGATAATCAATAAAACTAATTACATACAATTAATATACAGGTAATGACCGAGATTTAGTCACTCGATTCGAACGCAGACGGAAATAAATCGGCCATTTACAAATTAGAAATAAAAAATACGAATTAAAGTATATAATATATTTTACACGGTTCAGGGCTTTAACACGAAATAGTGCCACGATATTCTTGATACTGACAAAATTTGACGTCACATTGAGATATTGTGATTTACTTATAGAAATGACAACAATATTTTCAAAGCGTTCTTTAATTTTGTGTAATTACATGCAACTACGTATCTAGACAAGACTAGCATTAATAGAGGCTGCTCAAGCAATTTCGAAATATTTATACCTTAGTGTGGTTTTGAGATGTAAACATAAACTATTACCTTCAAGTTCGCTTTCTAAATGAAAACAATTCACAAAAAATACAAAATTAAGAAACAGGTTAAATTAGTGATATTAATTGATATTTCAATGAACAGCAAATTATATGTATGAAATATTTTTAGTATATAGTTTAACTTTAAATTAGGCACCCATATAGTGTAAAACATGAATATGAACGGAATTATACAAACAAACAAAATGAAAATAAATATAAACATTAAATAAATAGTAAATAGTGCAAACCAAAACATATAATTGATGTAACACAGCCGAAAATGTTAATCAAGGAATTAAGATATCACCAAGCGGCTCTGTATACCTGCAACTTCAAGAATGATTCAGATCGAATTAGCAATATGATACAAATTCTAAATTACAGCTGGCGGACCCCTTCTTTAACCGAACACGGATAACTGAATAATTGCTTAACCGAACATATACATGTAAGTGAAATCGTAAGTGTCCAGTCTCTTTGCCTTTTTCATAATTTCTACTGGATAACTCGAAAATCGGTTAAAACTAAAAGTTTTAATGAGTATTCGATATGACGAGGTTCTTCGATTCGATATGACGAGGTTGTGCAAAATCCATCCTATATCAACAGGGCGATTACCTTTTTTTAGTTTATTTGAGTTTGCATATCGCATGCTGGAAATTGAGTTGGAAAAAATGGTTTAATGGCGCATTGAATATGGAACAAGAATGGCAAATTAATGAATTAAATTAATCATAAATTAATATAAAATATAGAATGAAGTGAGATCATGCAAATTCTGAAAAAAAAAACAATTAAAACATGGTTTTGATTCTTGAAATCATGCAGTGCAAATAAATTCACCTGAAATAGTGTTTACATGAATGGTGCGTACAAAGATTATAATAACGACATATAATTATTTGAAGGATTCCATTCAATAAAGTCTCAAATGGTTATTTTTTCTGAGCTTTCGATTAATTGCTATTTCAATATTTTATCAAGATTCAAGCGTTAGTTTGATCATAGGATGCAATTTGGAGAATATCTTTTCATGTGTTTAATTGTACATTGTATTGTTGAATGGAATTCCTGCAATTTTTGAATTGACACATATATAAATATATATAAGAAATAATTCGTTCCAAATGTATAAGTCCAACAATACATTTGGATGGAATTAGCCTTACGTGTAAGTTTTCCAATAGCTTTCAAAATGGCAATATATTCGATAGTTAAAATCAAGCTAGAAATATGTTCATAAGATTGAGCTTCAATTTATCATTTATGCCTTGAAGTCTGAATTTTATTGAAAATACGAATTGTTATGTTTTTAGAACATCAGGATTTTCGTCTGAAGTTGCGTTCATGAACTTTCGAATTTCTGATTCCGCTGGATTTACTATATTCCGTACAAATTCCGCATCGGGCGTCAGAAATTCTGCTGGTCTATGAACGCACCCTTTAGTATCATAACTATTGGCCAAAAACTTGATAATAATACAGATCACTAATACAAGTAAAATTTGACATACGTTAAAGTATACGTTAAACATTAAAAATGATAATAATTAATTATATTATAAAATATATTTATGTAAACAATCACTAGTATTTGCGTTGGTAGCACTCGTCATAGCGTTGGTGGCATTGTTAGTAGTGGTAGAAGTTGTTAATAAAACAGTAGTTGTTTCTGCATTTTGCGTTGTTTGAGTAGTTGTTTCAGCTGTTGATTCAGGTGATGACGTTGTTTCAGCGGTAATAGTGGTATTGACAATTGTAACTACTGGAAAATCTGATATTTGGAAACATATATGAATTCATATATTATCAAAGTATATGATTATGAAATATTTGATACTAAAATATGATAAATAAGATGAAGCATACGATAAAGGAAGAAGGGGTAAGGGGATTACTTATGACAACTTATGAGGCGTTGAGAACACATATGCAAGCTGTTGGGACCGTTCATTATTCAGTAGGATGTGAACCTTCTTTTGGTTTTGTTTTTCGAAACACTTTTATTGATGTTGCTGTTTCGTTACATATACCAGCGCTAGCTTTTAGCAAAACATCCATCTACAAAACGGTATAGAATTCTATTAGTTTTTCTCGTCCACAATATATTTTCTCATTCATATTTAAATAATTATATCCAAAGGTTGTGAACGAAACCGATAAAGAAACTTGAATATATGAATTTTAATTTAAACATCCAATAAAGTTTTGAAATAAAAAAATATATTTCTTACTTGTGACTTTGATGTATCCGTATCGATTCAAGGAGTCATCACAAGTTCCTGTAGAAATAAAATAAATTATTACATGGTCAGGGTGCATCACTTAAAGCAATGATAAGTAAAAGCTTGGGTGCAATATTTATGTGTATTGCACCCGAACTATTTTCCGATTGCACCTCCGAAATCAAATTTTAATGATAAAACAATATTAACATAAATTAATGTTTGAATAAATGATTTCACATGGATAATTATCTTATCAAAGATGAGTTACAAACATAACATTTATTAATTTACCCTGATTGTCAATATTATTGAAAATAATATATTATCGCCCACTATGACATGGCATAAAAAAGTTTTTTTTTTTCAGTAACGGTTTTCTTTGTTATTCCATGTAATAATATGAATACAATATTCAGATTCAATATTGTAACGTGTTAATTGCACTCAGGTGTTAAATTGGATGCACTCAGCCTTCGGCTTCGATGCATCCAATTTGAACCCTTCGTGCAATAAACACCTAACAATATTGAACCTTCATAAAGTATTCCCATAATATTGACTAAAATTATGATCATATTTTATACATTAAGAATGATAAGTACTTAAAAATAAATGAATATGCTTTATAAGTATTCAAGGACAATTCGCTTGACAGAAGCATCAATTTTAGCCCCGAAAGGATTTCTAAAATATGCTAATGAAGAATGAAAAAAAGGATGTATCCATGCGGGCAAATGTGAAATTATCTTTACTACAAAAAAGAACAATATTAAATACCAGTGCATATGTTTCCTTATATGAGTACACCCCCTTACGAACCCTCCATTTTTACTCAAACGGCGCCTGATATCATTCACACGATATATGTACATGCATTCAAATTTCATCGACACTATGTACCTAAATATATGATTAAACATGTGTACCCCTATATTTTCCACTAATACCAGTACTATATTATCAATACTCATCTATCCCCTACCTGCTCTCCATTGGTACTCAAACGGCGCCTGATTTCCTTCGCGCGATATGTACATGCATTCCCATTCGGGTATGTTTATATCTGGATCGTCCTTCGTCGCCGGTTCACCCGGGGCCCAGTTGCTATACACGATTGGCTCATCTGCAAGGTAATTTACATAATTGAATAAATTTACATATTCAAACTTTACATTTGCATAGAAATTAATTATATTGACACAACAATCAATGCAGGATATCCTTCGTCGCCGGCTCAACTGGAGCCCAGTTGCTATACACAATTGGCTCATCTGCAAGGATAGTTGCATAATTGAATTTGTATATTTAAAACTATAATTTATTAGACAATTGATAAATTTGATGTAAAATTCAATCCAGTCCCATGTGCCCTCAGAAGACGGCTTGCCTGGGGCTCAGTTGCTATAGACGATTGGTTCATCTGCAAGGTAATTTGTATAATTAAATAATTTGTATATTCAAACTATAAATTTGCATTAATATTTAATATTGTGAAATAATTAACATTCAAGTCCATGGTGTCCGTCATCTCTGGCTCGCCTGGGGCCCAGTAACTGCACGGTAATTTGCATAGTTAAAACTTTTGATTTGCATGACTAATAAACGATTTGCTCATCTTCATATTTTGATTTAATTTAGAAATATGCATAATCATATGGATTATGGATTATGGATCAACAGTGTTTAATGACGTCTTATTAGAAGCTATGTTGCAATGATAACAAACCGATTAGCTGTAATGTTCAGTTGATATATAGCAAACACATATTTGCATACTTACTGCCTCATTTGCATACCAACTAACTCATATGCATAGTATTACTCATTAATAATATCACTTACCCAGCTCATCCCCAATATCCCAGAACCATCTCTGTCGATGCCCGCCCACCCAAACTCTAAGTTATATAGAACTCAGATATTTGCATACGAAATTCCTCATTAGCATACAAACTGCCTCATTTGCATACTGTATCTCATTTGCATACTATTACTTACCCAACTCATCCCCATTATCCCAGAACCAGCTCTGTCGGTGTCCGCCAACCCAAACTCGGACGTCGTCGAAATTTACAAACTGATTCCGCAACCAGTTTTCCACACTGGAACCTACTTCTTCTTCGAATAGACTGGCGAGGTCTCCAGCGAGAGATCTGTGGGTGGAGAACAGAAGAACAAAAAGTTGCAAAATGGAAAATTCCATGGAAAATTCCATCATGAATTATATAAATTCATATACAAAATGTCCGTAAAATGATATACATTTCGGCATCACGTATTTTTTATTGATCATCTTTGATTATAACAAGATATGTATGAATAAGATAATGATTTTGTAAAAATTTGAATTATTTTGAATCACCTTATCAAACTAATTGCGACATTTACCTTATCCCTTCTGCAATAAAATGTAATAAAAATAGCCTGGATTGCCTTACCTGCACCTTTCTCTTGCGTGATACCATGACTCCAAGTTCGTATTGAGCTGGAAGCATCGCGTCACATCTGTGTTTTGCACACTATAAGTGAGGTAGAGGTCGCCACTTGGACAGCCGCCGTTGTCTATGGAAAATTCCATGGAAAATTCCGTTCTAAATTACATTCATGTCCAGGACTAGATAATGTTCACTGGCGTTCACTAGGTTCGCTACGTTCACCGGTGAACCAGGCCAAATCTATGGTTCGCTACGTTCGCTACGTTCACCAATGAACCAAGTCGTGGCCCCGTTCACTACGTTCGCTAGGTTTACCAAAGCATGAAGCGAAAGAATGACATATATAATTATTGCGTCACAATACGTTTCCTAGCTAAATGACATGTTTTGTTTACGTCACAGAGCTTAGCATTCGTGACGCAATAAATAATTTGAATATTAACAGTGATTTTCGGGTGTTTTCTATATAAAAAGTTATTACTTATCAATATTATACAAGTTAAGATTCAATTTGAAAATAAAGAAATCATAAATGACGCGAAGAAGAAAATGATGAAGAAGAAAAAAAAACTTAAAAAAAAATGATGATTAAAATGTATGAAGTAAAGAAGCAAGACAATCGATAAATCAGGCAATAGTAATAAAAGGATATAAATTAAAGCACCTATCAACAAGGTATACAGATGGTGTTTTTGCCATTATTTGTTCATACACATTCAAATTGAATGTTTTAATGGTTGATCAACTTTTTTATGAATATCAAGTTGCCTAGACGAACATGTTAAAAAAGTATACAATTAATTTATAAAATATATGATATTTTCAATAACTTGATATCTTGTCATATACCCATTATTAAATGCACATTTATAGTACAAATAATAGGCTTGCGTATGGCCTCCCGTTTTGCAAATTTTCATTTTATGTTCGCGTGGTGCTTCGACCCCTGGACAGGGTGACAACAACCTGATTTTTGGGACGTTTCTGTAAATGTAGACACCCCTAGATATAAGTTGGTCATCTTCAAAAACAAAATCACCTTACACAACTTATTAAACATTTATCAAAATGGCAAATATTACATAATTCACAAAAGTCCATAATACAATTTCAAATATAATTGTTATCGAATTTTGTCGAAATTCAACGCAGTTTTAAATCCCGATCGGGAGACTCCAGGTTTGTTAGGTTTTCTGTAGGTACTTCCGCCCGTCTGGCTTAAAGTCTAATAAAAACAATACTAGAATGGTACCCAAGTGATAAATTGTTATTTCTTATCCTAATTATTTTAAAAATGACGGAATAGGGACAATATTTATAGATGTGTACATTTGACTGTGTGCGCTAGAACTCTACATTTTATCAAAGAATCCAGTTCCTATGCAAGCAAGCATGTGTGTTTGTATTGTTAGTCTCTAACAAAGGGTAGATTTTAATTTTTGATCATGAAAAACAAGATATGGCCCTTTGAAACCACCGTTAAATCATTCATTACATTGACAGCCGAACCTTTAGGAACCGAAAATGGTTTTGATTCATTATTCTTTTTGACAATAATAATTTACTCTAGACTATTATTTTATCTTTAATTTTAAAGAGGCGTCCTTAAAACCAGGGTTAGAATCCACATATTATGACTGAATCGGTATGACTGTCGGCTTTCAATCAGGCAATATTGGGGTTTGTCAAGGGTGAGGGGGAGGTACTTTATTTACTTGACTTATTCATGCAACCTGTAATATTTTGTTCCATAGTTTCTTAAATATAAAGTAGGTTTGTGTCCCAATTCTATTAAATTCAATTCAATGTAATAGGTTTGATTTATTTTAAATTCTTTTTAAGATTAGTATTTATTTATGTTATTATGGTCTTTGTTTATCTAAACGAATTTTAATTTTGATCTTTATATGAAATATTATAAATTATTGTTTTGGAGTAATTGGAATAAGTAGAGGTAATTAGTTCTAGATAGTAATTACTTTATCTATTAATATCAGGCAGGTAATTTTAAGTAAGGGAAACATATCCATATCAATACACCATATCAAATGGCACAATAAGCATTATTAACTGTGATTTTATTTTTTTCATACGTTTCAACAGCCATACTGTTGGGAACACACAAATTTATTTTTTTATATATCCAGTGTAGACTAGATTTTAATATTTTCATGAATGCAAAATAAAAACATTACATTTCTAATCGATTCTTAATAAGGTGTGTGCCTCCCCCAGTACAACAGAGATTCGCTGAGAGTTCCAATAGATTGTACTTGTTCCATATAAATAAGTTATCATAGTCTATTTGGTCAAGGTGTTAGAATTTGTAACAACCACTAACCCGTAAAGGTGCGACTCGCTTTAGACACAATTGTCTCGAATTGTCCTAAACAATAGAATTCTGTCCATCTTTGGATGCACACAATAATTTCGAAATAAAAATGCGAAAAAATCCCCAAAAACCCGTTTTCGTTTATAACTTTTACATTTGAAAGGATTAAATTGTGAAATTTGGAAAATCGCCCGCCTTTTTCTGTAGCAATTTGCAATGCCTGAAATATTTCGCATTGCATTTTCCGTTTAAGAACTATAAGGGTCTAAAGTATACGCGAAAATTTTGTGTCCCCTTTAATTGTACATTGTACATTCAAGGAAAAGGTTTGTATCTGTTAAGTACATTGCATCAAACCCATGGAAGTCTAATCAAATGTTTATGTTATCATGATGAAAACTTGACCTTTAATAATAAATTGGCGATACAAATACATTTTGTATAATAAACCACTATTGTACTACCTTTTACTGGTGAACCTAGCGAACGTAGTGAACCGGTATTGCGCTATCATTCACTGGTTAACCTAGCGAACGTAGTGAACGGGTATTGTGCTACCCTTCACTGGTGAACCTAGCGAACGTAGTGAACGGGTATTGTGCTACCATTCACTGGTGATACACCGAACATGCACCACGCTTTTATATATATTCCTAAACGTGTTTGGTGAACCTAGCGAACCTGGTGAACCCCGGTGAACATATTCGAGTTCTGGACATACCTCCTAAATTAGGAACTCATATATGGGGTTGCATGTTTATAGATACTACATACCCTATCAGAACTTGAGCATTTAAGACATGAATCATGCGTAGAATACTAAACTAATTTGTACAAGTTTCTGCATTGTAATATCTTAAATTTATGCGTCTCATATTTTGATTGATGCTTTAGAATTATATTCATCTGCAATGACCTGTATATTAGACATATTATTTTTTTACCAATAAATCTCATGTCATTCCCCCCCTGAGACGTTCAAATAGCAACATCTGAACACTTTGTTATCAACTCATATACTTACCATTGGGGGTGAGTTCACAAACGGACATATACTCTTGCTTGCAGTTCTGATCGGCCAATTGTCCTTCGTGTGAAACCCCGCTGCGACGCTCGAATCTCATGGCGGCGCAATAATCGACTACGTCATCATTATTGGGCTGGTCGTCCAGGTCGTACCA
>LQRL01068204.1:0-11405 GCA_001703475.1 Hydroides elegans | reverse complement strand
CAAATTTCGCCCTTCTAACGTTGAATTTATACAGTTGGTAGCGAGTTCGAAGGCTAAAGGTTCGTATCCGCACCGTTGGCACCAAATATGTAAGGTCCTAAGGCCTTTAGAGGGCCAGACAGACCCCAGGTGGGAGCCCTAAAGCTAGGGTGGTGTTTGAGCATAAACGAATGACGACGACAGGTTTTAGCTAAATCTATTTATTGGGTATTTATAGTACTTTCACATCTATACTTAACATGCGGAATATATCGACGATTACCTTAGATATTTTAGATTACTTTTTCCTTTCACGAAACCCTGTTTACATTAAACCGGAAGTAAGAAGAGAGAGAGATCGAGTCAAAATCACACGAGCCTCCCGAATATCCGTTACATAACCATGGCCGAAGGCTTGGAGGAAAAACTTTTGGAATTAAAGGAATCTTTTTCCAAAGAAGACTCAATCAATGGGTCTCAAAAAGGGCATGATATAGTGGGAGATATTGGTCACATTTGTTTGCATGATCTGACAGAGAAAGACATCGGTGAGGAAACCTGCTTTTATTGTTAAGTGTTCGTGGACATCGTATTATCGCCCAATTTCCGAATTACATTATTTTATTTTCTAAGTGATATAGTGTTGTGGCTATCAATAATCATGATTAGTTGAACGCATAAAGTACTAAAGTGATCAATTATCTATTGTTTGAGACCCAAATTAATGTATGTCGTAGACGAAAGAGATTCAATTGCAATATTTGCAATATTTCAACGAGTCGCATCACGAATTATAATTCAATGATTTCGGCAAGGGTCGAAAGTCCCGAGGGTCCGATGGCCATTAGCCCGCGGATTGTCCAAATGACACAAGGTTTTCAAATTTGGGGGCCTTATTAACCCAAAATCTTTTCTTATCTCTCACATACACCTACAAGGGCAGCGATATTTGAAATGGCACTGGATATGGAAATGGAACAAATGTAAACCTTTATTTCTTTGACACGACTCATTGTTTCGCCGCCATAATAAGTTTAAAATATAATATTAATGTATATTAACGCTCTGTAGAAATATGAACTTCGAAAATAAAGTAGAAGTGGTAAAATTAGAACTTTGAAATGTGTTCCATATCCACTCAAATTTACATATAGCTTCCCTTGTAACGACACCATCGGCGTGGTTCATCAGACTCAGTATTGACGAGTAACTGGATAGAAGTATAAGTAATTGAACAAATATATGTTCGGGTTATCGAGTCGGGCCCAATGTTTTAGTCCCCCGCCCGCCGAGTAGCGCGGTAGCGGGGGACTATTGGATCCGCGTCCGTCCGTCTGTCTGTCCGTCAACTTTTCAGGTGGGTTTCTATTCCGCGACCGAACTCCAAAACTACTGGGCAGAATCAAATCAAACTTTCTACAATGAAAGAATACATATTGAAATTGTGCACCTGAGAATTGGTTTTGTCGTGCGGCCTAAATTGGGGTCGTACGACTTGGTCAAAAATGAGGAATTTCAACACAATTTGGAGTGTGCTATTCCGCAACCGAACTCCACAACTACGGGGGAGAATCGAATGATACTTTCTATAATGAAATAATATATATTGAAGTTGTGCACCTTGGTATTGGTTTCGTTTTAAGCCAGGGAACTGGATCGTGCGACTTAAAATGCCGTTGCACGGATTGGGACGGCGGGGGACTAAAATTCTCAAACAGGCACTTCATATTGTATTGAAAAGCGCCAAACGATAAATATATGAAAGATATTAAGGTAAATACGCGTCTCATGCCTTCATAGTCTGTAGCTCTAAATAGCCTAGTATGTGGGTAACTCTCCACCTGACGGTCGCAAACATACGTAGAGGGCTATTTAGAGCTAAGTTCTCTATAACTCGTAATAGCACAATTAACTAATAGAGCTACTAGAACGACGAGTACTTTTGTAAGTCGTTAATATATTTTTTATTTTGTTATTTATTTAAGATTTCTAAGTCCATATACAAAATGATAATGCTTTTTACACGATTGAGCCAAAAGCAAGTCATATTATATACAGTGAATGTATAGAAACTAACATAGTAGCTATTTAACTATATAGACTCAAGAGAATCCTCTTAATGAGTATAATATCATATGTAAGATTTTATTGGCTTCAACTTATGAATGAATGGATATAGGGATGTATTTATATGTTCTCAATAGGTGTTTTTTGTCAGTGTACTAGTTTTAACAAAAGTACTCTCTGACTTTGGTCAATGATGGTGTTTCACGAATACTTCCTGATTCATTTGTGATACAATTTTGTTTTAGAATACTCTTGTTCACTGCTGTTCAACAAAGAAAATGGAATCATATCATATCTGAGGAAAACAACTTCTATCGATGAGGTAAATAAATGACCGTCCTCTTAGGACTACAAGTATAGTTAAGGTTAATGATCTAGTTTTGTTACCATGCATTTAAAATAAAAGAAAGAAAGACCGTGACGTGATATGAAAAAAAAAAAAAATGAAATAAGTTTTAAGTGAATAAAATTCAGCCTCAACCGCATGACCAAATTTTTATCTTTTTGTAAAATTACGAAACAGTTCATGATGATCTTTTAGTTATTTTAATATGTACGAAACTAAGGGTATTTTATCTGACTTACTATTGAATACTTGTAAAAGTTTAAGCTAGGTCGTTAATATTTGTGTTTTATTTTATTTTAGTATCAACCAGTGAAAGCTGAGAGTTTAGAATTCTTGCTTGCGTTTGTTAAGAAATATGAAAAGAAAGTTTTACCTTATGCCATCGACTTAAAGGTAAGCAATGCTCAAATATATTTTGTTTGAATGCAAGCCTAATTCCATAAATCGTTTAAATTTCAATGCAGATGTTAATTTATTCGAAAAATTGACAAAACATACATTTAGTGAAACTTCATTTGTTTCTTTATATTTAATCTTAGTCCTTCACAATTATCGTGACAATGTAATATAGACGTTTACCTTACAGGATATAGCTGTCTCACTCTTTACGAGGGAGAGATTCGCAAAGGTTAAAAATGGATGCATTCCACTACTTATTGAGGTGATTTATTATACACATGTATATTTATTCAATTATAAAAGAGATGTATGACTTGTTATGTACATCATTCTTAATCTGATTATGTGTATATATTCGAAAATGCATAAAAGGTGTGTAAAATAACACTGTGATAAGGTCCTTGTTGTCTGTTTTGTGAACCACTCTCTGACCAATCAAATCTTTCGAATATGAGCATTGGTTTGTTGCCAAAAAATGAAATAAAATCCCTGCCTGAAATAAATAATTAGATATTAAAAAAAAAACGATTACTTATATATATGAGGTCCAACAATAACATAAACTACATAAGACATTAGATGTTTTGTTATCCTTAAGGTTTTACAACAAGCCAATGGTTCCAAAATGGAGGAAGAGCTGCAAATTGAAAAGCTCCGAGACAAATTCTTCATGGAGCTTATACAAGGGGCCTCAAAACTAACGGCCACAGGTAAAAACTGCAGAATCACACATATTTTATGAAAACGACTAGTTATCTAAATACTTATGTTTTGGCATAGCAAAATAATGATAAAAATGAAATAAATCAATTGACATCTCTTATTCTTTTAGAGGTATGAAGGTCTGAACACATTGGTTAAGTTGTTGCCTCTAGATAAAAAAATTGAACTATCATGTATGAACTAGTCAGGTATACTTTACGAATATGTTTTACAGCAGACTGTTATTTAACAATGAAATAAAAGTAACGACTCTTTCCTTTGCCAAGGTAACAATGGCCAGTTAAATTTATCATGAAAACAAGAACCCTGCAGTCAGTTGTAGTTATTTAATTGAGTTTGTTTAAATTTGTTTGTTCTAAGTTTTAGCCCAAATTAAAGCTCCCATATTGTTTTATTGCAGTAAAGCAGCAGCTCTATCATTTACTTGGTGTCCTAGCCGATGTGTTCTTTGAAAAGATGATCAGCCATAGCGACCGCCTACTCGATCTCTATATTAAGGCTCTTAAAGCAGAGGTAGCTTTTCTATAAGTTAAAGGGTTGGGTAATTACGGGAAGTCGCAATCACTGAAAAGTGTCTAGGAATTCACAGTTAAGAGAAACTTTTAAGTAAGAAAGCGAGCTTTGATGAATTTTTCATAAACTATTTCCAGTATGTGATTCAGAAAGCACTCTATGTTGAATTAATGCGATATCCTGGTGACGCTTAATAATGCTATATTATAACTAATAAAAAAACCGTCATCATTTAGTTTCTTTATCATAAATATAAAAAAACGGAAATATAATTTTACTATTTTCATAATAATTATGTTTCCCCGCCAGATGACGTCTAAAACACGGAAACCAGAATTTCCTATCATTGCTGGCTGCTTTCTTGGTCTCACGCACCTGCTTGTCAACTTCACGCAGTCCGCCGAGGAAGGTACGTCGTACCACAAGATTTTTGTAAATTAAAAAAAAAAAACAAATCCGAAGTAAGAATAGCTAAAGAGGTGGAATTGAGAAATCCTATTAATTTAATGTATATAGCCTATTCTACGCATCAAATGTTTTTTTCGCAAATAATATTTAGGCGAATATAAATTATGATATAAACAGGGTTCAACGGTGAACACTAATATAGACTTAGTCCTTCAATGCAGCATCTAGAAATAAAGAGTCTTAGTTCCTAACCATCTTCATAATCCTTTCCTTAAATGTGCACAATACAATGCGTTCACAAAAGTGAATCGTTTGAATTGATCTTAATGATCTCGACATTAGAACATGTCATTTAATGCAAGGTAATTATGCATATTATGCCGAGAATGTATAATACCCCCCTTACTTAATTATCTCTTTACTTATACACACATAGAGCTGAAACAACCTTTTGTGAGCATGGTTTAGAATGGTAATTTAGTCTTCATTAAAGAATATTTTGGGTTTAAATGCAGGTGTAGTATATAGGCTATAGAGATAAATATACTAGATTATGCCTAAAATCAAGTTAAATATGTATAATGAATCATTCAATCAATCTCAAAAAGAAACCTCCCTTATACCGTGCATCTTGATATTTTTTTACGTATTCGATCATCGAATCATTAGATTCTATTATGCCCGTCGTTCATATATTAACAGATTCGATCTCATCCATAATTTAAACAGAAGCCTAGCACTCGTACGATATGTAAGTACATGAAGATGGTTTCGGACCCAGTGGTGGAAATACCCCTTCCCATCCTATTAAATAAGGTTACAGAAGCAAAGTTTTCGTACGAAATCTACAAAAAAATAAAAATAAATAAAAATAAAATAAAATATCATTACAGAGGCCAAGCATTCATACGACATCTACAAGTACATGAAGATGGCCCTGGATCCAGCTGTCCCAGTCACTCGCTACGAAATGCCGAGATGCGCCCTCGAGCTGCTAAAGAGACATGCCAGTCAGTTCAGCCAGTACTTGGTCGACGAGTATGAGGTATAATGTACTTTAAACCTAGGCTAAAGCTTACTTAAATGTAAAGAGATATGGTCAATCTTGGCCTTTTTGTGAAACACATGACTATAAGGAACTTGAGTGAATGTGAATTTCACAAGATTTAACATTGTTTAGCCATGTGTCGCCAGAGTTAGCAAAGCATTTAAATGATCGTTAGATTCAATTCAATATCAGTGTTTTATAGTCTATATATTTGTTTACATATCTACAACAGGTTTATGCGTTATTTAACAAAAAGCAAGATAAAACCAAACAAAATCGGGCTTACTTTCATATTTCATTTGCTATCAAGGTGATGTACACGCGGCTGAAATACTGGAGCGGGCACCACAACCGAGATATGATGCATGCAGGGCACTATGCACTCGAATCTTTTCTCAAACAGGTACTAGAAAGTGGTAATAAGTCTCTGATTGACCTCAAAACAATTCAAAGTTAAGGTCTTTGAAGAGTTGCAATATGCGCGACCCGGAGAGTAGTTGGTATCCCATAAATGGGCGGACATTAGTTTGAATAAGTTCATTTACAGCAAACATGGATGAAGTTGTGCATAGTCTTGGTTTCATGATGTACTTAAAACACCTTCTTTCTATATTATTTTAAATACGTTCGCATTAGAGCGACATTCATCATATTAGGAAAGTTAAGTGATGTTTGATTCAAGCAAAAAACTACCTTATATGACATAAACATAGAGCCTTATCCGAGTTCAAATTTTATGTCAAATAGATATCGGAACAGCTCGTCTCAACAGCCGAAGAGGGCAAACGAAACACGGCGCAATTCAAGTTCTTTATCCAAGAGTTTCGCGGCGTCATGGATAATCCAAGTGCAAGTACGAAGGAAGTGAGCCTGGCTATAAGGGGCTATGGCTACTTTGCTGCGGTAAGTTTGACATAAAGTTAAAATGATTGAATTATAGGGTCAGTTGATTGAGACAGTGGTAAGCGGGTTTGGATTTATGAGATTCAAACGCCAAGTTCAATGTTATTTTGCAGTGATGAGTTGAACTCGTATCGATTTTCAAAATTAAATAAAGGTCTATTGAATTAAGCAGTCTATTGTGTAGAGTTCGCTCTCGGGTAAGTGATGTGTGTAGGCGGCAGCCAAAATGGCTGGCGCTGCAATCAATGTGTCTGTGCATATAAATTCACACATCTGTGTTAAACAACTACGCACATGTATATTTAGTTCCCTCAAATTTAGCTTTCTCAACGCCTATAGTGGGAAATATAGAAAAGATGTTATCCACATGCCTTTCATTTGATATAAATTGTAGAATACTATTTTGAACTTCCCCTCCGTCCTGCATGGTTTTTTCCTACACTTGCCTAAAAAAACCTCTCTCTCTTTTCACCAATGAAGCCCTGCAAGATCTTCCTGACCAACGAAGACGTGAAATTCATGTTCAACGAAATGATGCAACGCAGCGAGCAATTATTTCTCGGTGCTCCGGGAGACACAATGGAAGACCGGATCATCAGTCTGCCCAGCTTTCTTGAGGCACTGGCCAGTATAGTGACGCAGCTTGATCAGGTGAGGCCACGATAGCTCTCAGGAACACTTTCCCCTAAAAAAGACGAACCTTCTTTCTAAAAATGAATAGATAACTAAATAAAAGAAATAACAAAACTGGTAATAAATGGCTGAGGCAGAAAATAAGTAAATTTTTTTCTTAAATTTTCAGAACGAACAAGCTTTACGTAGATGGTGGTTTGTTTACAAGCTGCACACTTTATTCTGTTATCGAAAATGAAATTATCAAACTAGAAATCAAAATCAAGCTAAAATCAAACTATTTCTTTTAAAATTGTGTTCTTTTTTGCTTTCAGGTCACCGACGTATTCCTTTCGTCTCTGGAAAGGCTTGTAGTGCTACTGATCGAACACTTTCCCAAACTATCCAAAAAGCTACATTTTCCTTGCTTTCTGGCGATTCTCAAAGTGTTTTACGCGTTGGCCCCGAAAGGAGCGGTTTTCAAGGGATTTCTGTCACATATTGGTAGGTGAAGAGATACTTAGATTAGAGGATGCATTTTTTTATTTGCATATTAAAGGTTAATGATGTATCACAAGTTAATTTATAATTTGTGGCTCGGGTGAACCTTAACTTTCAACCGATGTGCCGAATTTTGTGCATGTCCAAATTAGCGTATTACATTAACCAGTAATGTAAATATAGATTGAGTTATTGAAATTGAGTAATATTCTTATATTTTTTTAAGTGTTAGGTTTCCGTGAAACCTAGGTTCACGGAAAATCGAATTCATTTTTGTTTAAGAACCTTTCGCACATCAAACCAAAATTGATTCAATCACTTAATGAATCGCTTCAAAATGCCAATGTTCATTTTTCACTCATATACAGTTTACCAAGGCCTGATTCGAACGTGCTCGCATCCGGTCGTCTTGGAAACAGAAGAGCAGACGACACAGGAACCGGAAGTGAATGCTGACGTCATTTCCGAGAAATTCAAAATATCTTACAAAGAGTTTCTGCCGCTTTGGGGCATTCTATTGGATAGTCACACTGTGAAGGTATTATTGATTATTATCATGTATAACTGTACCAGAACAAAAATGGATAATGCGTGTTTTTAGAAGTTATTTGTGTACATTTGTTCGGAACATAATTTTGATGATATTAAAATATTAAAATTAAAATCGTATTTATACAAATCGAATCGTTAGGGTCGGACCACGCAATGTCGTTTTACCAATCAAAGCAAAACCTCGATTTATCCATGTTCAATTTAACAGGAGTTCCCTGTATGTACTATCTATTAATCCTGTCTTCTTCATACAGGTATTGCGCGGCCTGGGTTTCAGTCTCACTCAAAGATGTATCATAGTTATTCAAGTTAGATCTAGCGATTGTTTTTAACCTTTGAACTTTTACAAATAACCCTGACATTATTAACTTCGCATTATGACATTTCTTCATACAGGAATTGCGCGGGCTGGGCTTTAGCCTCACGCAACGCCAAGCGATGACAGCGGCCGTTTACGACGAACTCATTCAATCGATGCTGGCCATCATGCAGCGACTGGATTTGTCGTCCACCGGCATACACCAAACCGAAAACGAGGTACCTTTGATAAAAAGTATTTAGTTTTGGACCCATAATGTTAGATTTAAAAGTCTGGAGGTATTTCTCTGTGGTGCACTGACTTTTGCAAAGGTCTCATCACTCTAGGCTTGCGCTAGGCGATATATTCTTTTCGCAAAAGTTGCGAAAGCACAACAATTTTCTTTCGCATTTTAAAATGTTTTTTTTTTCGCGAACAAAATTGTAGCTACTAATTTCTTCCGAAAATTTGCTTTCTCGAATTCTGAAACAAATTCGCATTTCGCGAAGATGCGAACGGCTAGCGCGAACCCGGTCACTGATTTGTTGACATATGGATCTGTAAATGTATGACTGTAGGCTACTTCAGTTTTTCAAAATGATTTCAATTTATTGTTAATGACTTATTTTTCTGCAGTCTGAACCGGGTACAAGCGCCACCGATTCAGAAACAGATGAGAACCAATCACTGAGAGGCACTGGTCTGCAGGCGGCCAAACCGAAAGATTTTGTGATTTTCATCAATCTCGTCGATTTTGCAAGGGAGCTGCTGCCAAATAAACAACACACTCATTTCCGAAGGTAAATGGTGTTTTTTTGTGCAATATAGGAATTTATTTGAAGTGGTTTATTGTGTCTGATGTTGCAGAAATAAAATAAAAAACAATGAATAGTAAAATCAAATGCATGAGCATGTATAACATTGATGAAGTTGAAATGATAATCTAAAATTAAATTGGGACTAAATAGTATTAAATAACCTCTGAATTTTACTATGTTAATGAATGATTTTTTGTAAAAAGTGAACACATGAAAACGATTAATTTGACATATTGAAACTATGTAATTTTGTTGCTATATTTATTTCGCTATCTGACCTAAAGAAATAAAGTGATTCAATGATTGTTGAATAGCACAGCATTATCGTTTCTATAATTCTGGTAACTTATTTTCCTTTGTCTTTAGATGGATCATGCCGTTTGGACATGCTCTCATTCTTCAATCGAGTAAACTGCCTCTCGTGAGTGGCTTCTACAAACTACTGGCCTGCTGTATGACCGTCTGTGGAAAACTCAATTATTTCAAGGTAAGAAAAAAAAAATCGAATATAGAGTGTGCTTTATATTTTCGGGTTTGTTTATGATAATTAAACATACATGTATATGTTTGTGTCCAAATAATGTTTTTGTTTCAATTTCGATCATATGTATTAATGAAATCTTTGGTTGGCTTTTATTTTTGGCAAAAAAAAAAAAAAAAAAGAAAGCTTCACCAAACACCCATATGACTTTTATCAACACCTAATAAAATCAAACTCGTTTTGTTTTAACTTTTAGTAAGCTCTTTAAATTACGCCACCAATAATGCTCTGTCTATATTGAATTATGTAAAAAAACTATAACTTACTTTGAAGCATTAACCTTACTACGAGTGTTTACACCCATATCCCTGATCCCTCTCATTAACTGAACATGGCAACATGACTTATCACAGGCCGACATCAAATCCAAGCTAAAATCATGCCTAAATGTAAAAACTGAAAGAATAATCTAACTTTGAAGAATTTGTCTTAATTTATTTTTTTTACACTGTCACATTAACAGAATAGGGACAACGCACCCCAAACAGACGTCAAATCCAACTATATAGAAACTGAAAGAATAATCTAACTTTGAAGAATTCGTTAAAAAAATATTTCTTTATACTGTCATTAACAGAATATGGACGACCTAAAAACCGACGACGCAAAATCTGAGGAACCCAAATCCATTTTTAAATCGGAACCCGGCGAAGGAGATTCACAAGGAAATGAGGATTCGCAAGAAATGGAGGAGGAAGGAGAAGGAGCGATGCACAATCGACAAGGATGTTTTCTGTTATTCTCGAAATTCACGAAAGAGGTATGGAATGCATGGCTAATAAATCATATGATGTTTCTTTTGAGATATCGTCTCGATTGCATGATACTAGTCTAGCTTGAAAAGGATTACCAAGGATGTACGGTAATGACATTTTATGATACAATTGTCAAATCAAATATATTGGAATGTTAAACCAAGTGTGAATTCCTTCTCTACCCTTTTTTTCGTTAGAGAGAAAAATATATTTTTTTTCGACGTCGTTTATGTTATAGCGTAACAGGGTGTTTCGTGTTCCGAGGATCAATTTATTTTTTGCATTTTATTTTTATCCCCCGTGTTATTATAGATTATAGATTATTCAGGATTATAGATGTGCAACGTCAAAGTGTCAGATTGATCGACGTAAAATTGTCCGAATTACAGCCCTCTGAACTTAATCGAAATTCATGTTTTATTTGCGCTTAGGGTGGGTGTCTTGTAGACATCACATCGCCATTAATGGACTTGCCTAGTGGTTTGTTCTCTCCATATTCGATACAAACAAGGATTATAGATGTGCAACGTCAAGGTTTCAGTTTGATCGACGTAGAATTGTCGAAATTGCAGGCATTTGAACTTAGGCGAAATTCGTGTTTTCCTCCAGCTTTATTTGGTGTCTTGTTGGCAATAAAAACTCGTATTTTTATGATTGATTTTGGATATCTACGCCATGTGTAAATTGATAATAATAACTACGGTAAGATTTAATCTTGTATATATTCGGTGTGTTATCCCCTCCCCTGGCCCCCCTCCCCCTATCTCCCCTGACATACCTCGATGCCTCTGCGCCATGGCAGTGGAATAGATATCATCTATAGAGATGCTCCATTTTTGTCAATAAATACGCCAGCGCCGAAGTATTCGGTGTGTTATCCCCTCCCCCGCCCCTTCCCCTATCTCCCCTGATATACCTCGATGCCTTTGCGCCATGGCAGTG
>LQRL01068193.1:0-11259 GCA_001703475.1 Hydroides elegans | reverse complement strand
CCCCCCCCCCCCCCCACCACCTCAACCAAATATAAGAGGAATTTTAACAGAAACGATTACTAAAAAGGTAATCTGCCTTTGGAGTTTAACACATTTTAGATCAATTCTGCATGAAATATTTGCCTAAAAAAATGCTGTTTTTTTTTATGTAACGCAATGAGCATAATGACTTTAAGGAAATTCTTTCTAGGTCATCTTCACCTATAGCTCAACCACAAAATACAATAACCTCCTTTGCCCACGGTTCCTCGTCTCCAAATCACCAGAAACAGGCACAAAACAATTTCAAGATTTGCTCATTACAAATAAACAAATTTTAAGCTCCAAGTCAAAGGTACTCATTTCACCGATTAAAGACGTAGTAGATTGGAATCTGCTTTGGGGCGCGGATTTCAGATTTCGATTCTCATTTTCTCTGATTCATACAAATGCCATTTAAACAAAACAAGCAAACATGTCTGACCACCACAATAACAGTATCTGATGGAGTGTATGCAGCACAAATCTGACATATGAAATGGACAAACAAATATGATTGAATTGTATCAATAAACGAAAATAAATGGAATCTAGCACGATGACCAAGCACCCCCGGGGCGGTTCCCAGGCAGCTAATGGACATTGCGAATCAATCTTCTTTAAACCAGCTAATAGAGTACAATAATTGGGAAGGTTTGCCCAACTCAATTTGTACTTGGATGGACTAGATATGTGAAATAGAAGCGAGATGCATCCTCAGGCTGCGTTCACAACCTTTAAATGCCCTAAGTGGCTCGGTGCGCTAAGCATGTGTGTGAGCGTTTTGGAAGTAATGTGACCCGAAGCACGAAGATCATTCTCCTTATTGAATAAAATACAAATATTTGACATGTCGGAAAATTCAGTAATATTTTTCAGGGCAAAAATGGGTGATAAAACAAAAACATTTCATAAATAAAAAATGGATTAGAGGGTCAAATGTATACCTTTAATAAAAGTTTTAAGTATGCTACCGAAAAAAAAAATATATTAAAAAAATCTAAAAATGTGCTTCTTTCAAAAATGGGTCAGATTCTAACACAGGGTACCAATCTTTCGCTTACAGCTCCTTTTGCGAGTCTTTCATTTTGCACAGGTGCGATTTTTGAAAAAAAACTCTGTATAACATCTTCCGGAGCAGGCTATAGCAGCAACCTCTACGGCGATATGTGGCTATCGGCAGTTTTAAAAGAAGCTGTTTAACTAGGTGTGAAAATACAAATACGCCAATGTTTTTGCGATGGAACGTAACGTATGCAGAAAACACAATATGTAAACCACATTGTGTTCGAAAGTGTTAAAGTGCAACGTAAAGGGTTATTTTAGTTAATCGTATTTTGTTTCAAATAACCACTGACTTTAATTTGGTGTATTTGGAAAGGAGTTACAGACACCCTGATAGAAACGTATCTGATCAGTTTATTTTCGGAGCAATTGAACAGTTTTTCTTTTTTCGACATGAAATCACTTTTTTTTCTAAATTTAACATTTCAACTGGAAGTAAGTGGATTCAATTTGAGAGAAGATAAATCATGAGTGAATGTCAACGTCACATGCTACCACTTTGTTATATTTATAGACAACAAAATGGTTATCAAATTTTAAATTTAATACACATATCAAAACCGCAGCGCGTTGAACCACCAATGCTAGGACCAGATAATAATAATGTTGGTACCATCGATTGACAATTAATAATCATTACAGAAAAAGCGCTTCATCTCAAAATGAGCTCCTGTTCAGTTCCATGCCCCTCCAAATGATGCTTCATGTTCATGAGATAGTGCAATCAAGATAGTTATATGGAAGTCTACTTTGCACGAAAATATTGAAATTGATGATTATTGGAATGTCACCTATAATCGTTGCGATATCGTTTCCAATTATGATACACTTTGGGGGACCAATATAAAAAAAATCGCCATTGTGGTTCTTTGAAAGCAGGATTAGCACATCTCAGAGTCGTAAACAACAACAATAATGTGAAAAACGTGACTCGGCATTTCTTCTTTTTTTTTGTTATTTTCACTAGATCATTCAAGAATATAACGAGACACTAATTTCACTCTGCTATCGTTTATCGATGAGTAGGGGGTCCTTGGATCTGGTTTATTTCACCGATAATTACTGACATTCTGGCAATTATTGAGATTAAACTTTGTTTTTGGTAGGCACACATGTTCTTGTATGGAGAAAACGCTGAAGATATGTCAACATTTACTTTTAATGGTGCTGCCAGACTAGGCTTCAGATTTTGAACAAATGAAATGCGCGTCTTTGTGCCAATTAGGCCGTGTTCACGCAAACGAAAAAGCTCGGAAAATAGCACGAAACCCGATATTTTCGAAAGCCAAATTTGTATAGAAACATAGCAGTTAATCCCCTCTGTTCACGCAAAAATTTAGGATATTTTTTTTGCGTGAACAGTGTACAGTTTCTTCATGATATTTTTTAATATTTTCTTTTGATTTCGTAACGATCATGGTCTAAGTGGAGCATAGCTGCACCGATACACGCTTTATTATAATTATGTCACGTGTCATTTTGCACTTGTTGCTTTCACTTTTTATATCAAACCGAGTTTTTGCCTAATTAATACAAATTATAGCTTTTATATGACAATCGAGATTTGCCACATTGCGTGTCGATATTATGATAATTTAAAGAGTAAAAGAATAGAAAATTGAATAGAAATTGAATAGAAATTGAATTCTATGGGCACGTGACTAATTTCAATCATCTGTCCGCAGTGTAACAAATCAGACTCTTTAACGCATGATTGGATGTAAATTATTTTAGAATCGGTACAATAAAGGGAGAATATCGAAAAAGGGTGATTCTTCATCGTTGGCATGGTTCAATGGTGATGTTATGATTAGCGAGAGAGCGAGCAAAGGCAAAAAAAGGAGAAAATAATGAGAAATAAAAAGCCATAAAAAGCCGTTACCCAATCAGTAATCGATCCATCAATTGTTGCGCGAAAATAACTTTTATTTTCGCGCCGCAGACGAGCAGACGACCAATCGAAGGTCACGTGTCACGCCGCGCAAACGAGATTCACGCGCAAACATGGCGGTGATGACGAGATCTCACGAGGCTAATTGATTGCTTTTTTTTGCTTTTTTCTCGCTGCCGATGTGGCGTATAAAAGGGGGCTGGGATGATTGATCAGGTGAGCAATCGCGGGTAAAAGGATTATTCATTGCTAAGCAAGAAATGAGAGGGAATCGATTTCAATAAAACTTAATTTCAAGCAATAACACCCCTGGCAATCAGATTTCATTCTACTACATAAATCGCGACCTACTACGGTTGGTAGCCATTCTATAACATATTGATCACCAACCTACGGTAGGAATTTGTTGGTGTTTTTAATTCAGATCCATTTTTCATGACTTCCTAGTTCATTTTAATTTCGAAACATATACCATTCGGTGATCAGCACATTCATTAACTTATATAAACCAACTCACACATGATGCTATGTCTCGCATGAAAGATTATAAAGAAAAACCACAAGAACTATATACTGCTTTTCCGATTTGGACATGAAAAATCTTCCTAAAACACAAAATAAAGTTTAATGCGGAAAAATTAGCTGTCAGTTTCGAATATATAAACTTAAAAGCATATTTAAAACTTTGAATGAACTTTTAGGTCTTGCTTTTATCTTGTATTGATGCACAAACGTTAAATGCATGAATATATGATGGGGCGCTCAACCTACTACATAATGAATGATTTGGTGGTGTCTAATGTGAAAACGTATATGAATATTAATTTCTAACCAGCATTTACAAAAATATTCTTATAAGGAAAGGCCGATTCAATTTTATAACTTCAACACATAAATCCCCTGTTTGCTTTCTTTGTATGGAAAAATACGACCACTGTTAAACCAATAAATGAAACTATGTTTTCTAATCTAAAGGAAATACATTAACCCCCATCCCTGGGAAAAGTGATCTCCCTCTTTCCTGGCAGTACGATAAGTTTGTATTCGTTTTGTTTGTTAAGAAACAGGGAAGCTTGTCTACAATAAATGACCATAAAAGATGAAAGGCATCCGTAGTCGTCCACAAGTAAATACTGATGCATGCTCCCACTCGCTATCATATCCTCTTTTCATGCATGTTTCTTAAGTCTTATTTATGATCTGTCACTATTCAATCAAGAACTATAAAATAAGTCAGGTTTCACAATGACAAAAGTTCCCTATTCTAAATACGGATAAATACATGTTGTTGCTTTTGTTGAATAGTTGGATAACTTAACAGTAATACATGTATTTATGATGCCTTTACGTCGCATATATTTCTTATTGATAGAGCTTAGCCTAAGCTTTTATCAAGGATATATTTATTTCAGTTTTATTAGGCAGGTAGTGTTTAAAAAACATTTCATACAGAATTTCAAGAAGTTTATATCACGTTGACAAATGTAATAGGCTCAAATCTCCCACTGTTGTAGATCGAAATCAAGGAAAATGTTGATTTATTATTATTATTTCCATAATTTCCATGAATAGATATGCAAAAAACGTGTAGAGACAAAGTAGTTGTCATATTATCAACGATTTTATACAGAGGTGTGGCGGAAATGAGTAAATTTGTAATTAAAAGCAAAAACAAATAGATTCCTGTATATATAAATATAAAATTCTTGTGGTTTTTCTTTATAATCTTTCATGCGAGACATAGCATCATGTGTGAGTTGGTTTATATAAGAAAATGAATGTGCTGATCACCGAATGGTATATGTTTCGAAATTAAAATGAACTAGAAAGTCATGAAAAATGGATCTGAATTAAAAACACCAACAAATTCCTACCGTAGGTTGGTGATCAATATGTTATAGAATGGCTACCAACCGTAGTAGGTCGCGATTTATGTAGTAGAATGAAATCTGATTGCCAGGGGTGCATGAAAATGCTTGAATGTTGCATCAATGCAAGTAAAAGCTACTGGGCGAAAAGGCGGTATTATGTGTATCATAATGTGTACAAATGTAACCCTTTTTGGGCGTGGATTGTTACCAAAGCCAGGTCGCATTCTACGTCTTTTAGACTTAATTCACCAGCCCAGCCCAGACCTCTATGATCAGAATCGTCTAGACTCTCGTGATTATAGTTATACAAGTTAAAATCGTCGATACGTCATGACACCGACTATTATTGTAATTTTCATGTGGCGACCTCCAACAAAAAAAAAATGGCGAAAAAATACTTCGCATCCACAGAAAGCCGTTGAGGGAGTATAATGGTACGGTCATCAGGTTTTATATATTTTCTTTAATTTTGGCAGCGGTTTGAAGAAATTCCACCAGCCGATGACCGCAGCATAAGCCATACGTGCTTTTATTAACATCAAGCAAGATTACAACAACCTTACACGTATGAGCGATTTCAATTTGTGACTCTATACAGCAAAACAATACATCTCATTTAACAGCACAAACCCTGTCTATATTATCATAACCCCAAGTCGCTATCAGTCATACAAACAATCGGTCTCGGGTCCTGGCCACATTAGAGTAATAGACGCTTTTTTACATAACAAACCCTGTCTCCCTAGTATTCCTTATGGGAAACCAACAACACGACTTGCTTGCCTTTAAAACGCAACGAACGTTTAGGTAGCGTTTTGAGTTTATCATAAAAACATTACGTTTTTGTTAGGCATAAAATCTCAAAGAAAGCTCCCAATGTGGCCAGGGCCTAAAAGCTCTCTCAGGACCCTTTGAAAAAAAAAACATCTCAAAAATGGCCGCCAAAACATTGGTGGACCTAATCTTTTCATTCTTTTTTTTTTTCTTGTTGGAACTAATTTGCTGGAAATATCAGCATCCACGCTCCATGAGGTTCCAAAGCCACCCATCCGTCATTCACTACAAAGCGTGCGATGCCAAGAAACATTCAATTTTCCGCCTTATTACTAACAATTGAAGGGCTCCGTGCAACAATGTGTTAAATCTGAAATTGACGTTTTGAGAAAAGAGGCAGTGAATGTTTTTAAAATGGTCAAGTATGTAAGGTTTGGCAAGTGGCCAAAGGGTAACATTATCATGATCGCATTGATTTCGTAGCATTTTGTAAGTATATAACATGGATCTATAGTCATACGACACTTTGCAATACATTTTGGCAAAACATGTTAAGTAGACTTAACACATTGTTGCACGGAGCCCTTCAATTGCAAGCGCAGCCCGTATGATTGCATCTTGCTATTCCTTTGTGTATATTTTCCTTTCATTTTTCAGCTTTTGGCTTTCACTCCTATTCAGGGGTTTTATATTAGATGATTGTTTTATAAACTCGGATGATTTTGTTCTTTTTTTTTAATAGAACTACATAATTTTACAAATATGAAATTAAAACTGTTAATTCTAAAACACATATCTGTATTCCCAAATAAAAAATACCTTCATAATCTAAAATCGCAGACGAGTGCATCCCTTTTAAGGAACTGCAGGCTATTTTGGACTCGAAATGGCATCTGTTTTGAATACTATCTGCACCAACAGCTAGGACCATTGTTTATATATATATATATATTTCTGAATAGTGACCCACGTCAGTTTAAAAATGCAAACTTACCTGTTGTTTATAGTTTTCTTCTTCCTGGATGACGTGAGCAATGAGCAAAGCAAATGCTAGTAGAACCGAGTCTCTATATTTTGTTTCACTTTCGCTTCCAAAGCATCGGAAGTACGTAAAAGACACTGTAGTCCTCAATAAATAAGCATAAGCAGATATATATACTATACATAAATATTTATTTTAACTACATGAAAGTTAAAATTATTTCATATCTGGAATATCAAACACTTAGTCCAAGTCAACAAAATCAAATATTTCTAAAAGAGTCGTGCTTTTTATGAACAAAAACTCACTTTCATATCGATAAACATTCAATGCCAATGTTTCGCTCACTCAAAAAGTAATTATAATCCAACTCATTCAACTCTCTATATGAACTCCAATGTCAAGAATGATACATGATGTAACCTGATCCATGCACTATTCATATTCGAACAATATTTTTTCAATTTCGTTTCGATTTTTGCCAATCCAATAGGCACACTTGCGCGTGTCGTCATTAAATATTCTATATGCTCTATATTCATGTCCAATATTCCGTTTCAAAACGCGCCAAATCCGTTCTTTTCAGGTGCTCATATATATGTTTGTGTTTAATTTACAGTTTCGCTTTGATTTATCTCCATTTAATGCAACTTCGACGTGATATTGAATACAGTTCGGACAATATGTAAATAACAAAACCCACGGCATCAGCTTTAAAACATGCGATATTAACGCGATGTTTGCGCAACGAAGTTGAGCATGATGTAGTTCTACATTGAACAAATAGGGAATGGCATCGGTCAGTAGTGAGTTAACCCCTTATCTGATTTATCAGTGCATCGACGCGACTCCGATTTCAACATAGCCATAGCGTTACATAATTTACCGCCATATGATTCTTTGTTAAGTTTGTACTCTCTGGATCTCTTTGTATCTCGTATCGGGATCTTTTGGGAAAGAGTAGGCTTCTTAATAGTTTCATCCCCTTTTTAATCCCCAAACCACCACACGTCCCATGAAGGGCACCCCACGACTTTATTTTTAAAAACTGATAATATGAACATAACTCCACTTTATTCTTTGAAATATACAGTAAATTGTCAAATTCTGACAACTGACTATTACAAAAAAGGTGTTCTTATTTTTGTAGCTAGCTGGCCCCATTGGGCTCATCTAGGTAGCTAGAATCCGAAGAGGAACACCTTTTATGAAAAATGGAAATAGCTAAACTGGTATATATGACCAAATCAAAGTTGTATTTTAATTCATTATGCCTAGCTACATATATCTGATTAATATTATACCCAAAATTCTCAAACAAATGAGTAAAAATCGACAAAAATCTAAAAAGGTGTTCCCAAAAAAAGGAACACCTTTTTGAGGAACACCTCGTAGGCTGCTCTTCTCCCATGCATTGTAAATCTATAGCAACTACAGTTTATCATATTACAAAACATTTCATCAAAATATTCAATTAATCTGCAGTGATCCGCGACTCTAAAAGACTTTTGTCCAGCCAATGTCCAATCGACCAACCCCATCCCCTAACCCCATCATTCAACCCCTCTACTCCCCATTTGTCCTGGTCCAGTCTTCAAAGCCGACTGACCCACTGATAAACATCTGGTATTTTAATGATAAAGAAACCGATTGTCAAAAAAATCAGTAACAGCAGTCATCAGAAAAAAAAGAGATAGAGGTCTTAATAGACACGAACGGTTGGAGCAGTTGGTTGCTTTAAGGCCTGACCAGATTGAGAGCATATTTTCTCTAGCTTATTTCGTTTTACTAAAAACACCTCTTTATTTTTTAGTGTTTAAAAACATTCTCAAACTAGTATAACCTCTCGAAAACTGGAATATAAGTGTAATAAAACTTGTATTTATTTTAAAGAGCCCCTATGTAGCTGAGCCGTTCCGGAATTTCACCCCACTGAGGTCAGTTAGTAAGGACACGAGTGACTGAGTGCAACTGCCCCATCTTCCAGATAACTTACATATGGTATTCTTCTGTACTTTGATAAACCCGTTTTTGATATGATAAGACAGTTTTTATTACAGTGATCTGCATTAAATATTCATGTAGTTACATTTTCGTGTAGATAAGAATTTCAAAATTTCGAATTCATGCAAATTGTTTCTACAGGGACGGATACATTTGGGTTTGGAGTTTGGACTCCGATCCCTACCACTTCTGCCATTTCGGCCCCTATGGGGAAAAAAAACACTTCGTCACCTCGTCAAGACACTTCCGTTCCTCGTGAAAAGACACTTCGACCCATAATTGATTATAAACTATAACTAAAGGTCATTTGAAAAACTCTACTTTTAAAGCGGTGCATCGAAATGAATGGAATTTCGAAACAAATTTTGTTGACACTCAACTACTTCAAACAAAGTTATCATTAAATCTCGCATAGTTTGATCCTTATGAAGAATGCCATTTTGTTTTCAAAACTCATAATTATATTTTTCCTAGACATTTTCCGCCGTGACAAGCAAAATAGCGACTTAGCCATTTTATCTAGTTAAGGTCACTTCCTTTTGAGATGCCTAATGTCGTTAAAGATAAGAATCACTGACAAACTATTAAACTGATAGCATCTTTATTAGCAGTGCAGTTTTAGCCCTTTGTAAGCTAATACTTAGGGCGACAAATAAGTGTGCAAAGCAGCGAAAAGTACACTTCGTATATATTTAATCCTTTAGGAGACGTTAGATTCAGTATTTGCTAATGAGGAATGTGTAATGTGACAGAGAAAAGAGAGATATTGGAGTTTCAACTTATTTATACATGTATTTTGTATTGAAACTAGGGCTGTGTCGGATCTGGTATTTTGCTACCCGAACACCCGACCCGACCTGATGGGAAGTTCTCAAAACATGATTTCCTTGTCATATTATTTCCATTGATTTATTAGGATATGATATTTTCAATGTTGTAAGATACAATAAAACATTTTATTTATAAAACTTTTTATTTTGCTGAACCTTTTTGGCATATGCCGTCAATTTAGGAAACGTTTTGCCGGAAACTTTTGGACACATGTTGACAATTTTGGAAACGTTATGGCTGGGAACGGTTTGGGTCAAAGCGAAAACGTTTACGCCTTGTACGCGATGTCAATAATCACTTAACATATTTCGATTTTTATATTTGATCTATTGTTTTATTTCATATTCTATCAAATGAAACTTAATTTCTGATAGGACATGCAATTTTACAAACTGACTCATTTCATTAAGTACGAAAAGTCCCGAACGAACTTCGACTTTTAAATATTCAATTAAGGTAAATGGCATATTATTCTTAAATAAATAATGCAATATTTAACATTATCTATTATAAATTCATGAATAGCTTTAGCGAACTTCTAATTTACATAGCATTCGAGTAAAATGAACCTTTATCAATTAATTTCCTTTAATGTTTAGCTAAATAGCAGAATATAATCAGTCTTTAAGCACTTTAATACATATACATCATTTCATGTAATAAAATTATGCATAATTGATTTATATGAAAGAATTGAATGCTTTCATGGAGGTCTATACAATTTAACATACCCCATATCTTTTCTTTGCATAAGAATCCCATTTATCTTCAAAATAAATCAGATTTATCATATCTTTTCAGAGGATTTGTAGGGTCCTAAATAGCAAAACTAAGACAAAATGAAAACCAGATGAAGATCCGAAGATGCAAATAATTTCATTTGAATATCCAAGCTAATTTTATGGACACCAGTGTCGCATATTCGTCGCAAGTCGTGTTTTAAACCAACGCAAACAAATAAGTTTTAACTGCTTTTTATTTCCACTGATTGAAACAAAGGGATAATCTTCGTGACGAACGCGAATTGAACTTTGTAATCACGACAAATCCATGCTTCATTTGTTAGGCGCATGACACTGCATGCGACCAGAAAATATTAGGAAATATAAGGGCCTGGCCACATTGCAAGCTTTTCCGAGTTTTTTTTTCCTTACACAAACTATCTTCCCATGTATTCCTAATGGGAAATTTAAAACATTTTGAGTTCCCATATAAAAAATATCATGAAATAAAAAACAGGGTTTAATAGGGGAAACAGCTAAAAAAAAAAGGTTTCCAATGTGGCCAGGCCCTTAGAAATATTAGGACGTGGAGGGACGGTGAAACAAGTGCATATGAATGACATGGGGGCTGTAGTCTCTAATCATGATAAATTCGAAACATGGCAATCTATTAACCACGCGGCTCATCGTTCATGGGGATGAGCCAAAGTGTTGAAGCGAGGATTGAGTTGGGAAAATCAAAACATAACGCAGGCCCCACGGGTTCAATGCGCCCGTAGGTAATATTAAATGCATTCTGCTCGCAAAACGACGCTTCGGCAAAAGACACAGAGAGAGAAAGAGGGATAGAGAGAGAGAGAGAGAGAGAGAGAGAGAGAGAGAGAGAGAGAGAGAGAGAGAGAGAGAGAGAGTGTGTGTCTAGCACGGGGGTTGTTGTATCTTAGGCTGGGGGATGTCTCGATATAAATGTCACGTGAGTGCAAGGAACCAAAGAACCTTTGATCAAAGAACCTGTATCAATAAGAAGATCCACTCGCGTGTTTAGCCGTATCTAGGTCAAATCAGGACCTCTAGCGGCGTGTATGCTTACGATGTCAGCAG
>LQRL01068186.1:0-22936 GCA_001703475.1 Hydroides elegans | reverse complement strand
TTTGAAATATTCTTATCCTCGAAAATAACTCACATTAAACAAGGTAAATTGAGTAGGGGCGCTTGTGATGTGTTTAGGAAATAACTTGTCTCCCGTAATAAACTTCATTTGCTACTACGAAAAAGACCAAATTTGCCAAGTTCGCAAATGATTAAGCATATTCAAATAAGTAAATACATGCAACTTTATCCCTTCTTTGCAATTTTTATAGGACAAATACTCTAGCGAAATGTGCATTGTTGGTCAAATATAAAACATTAAAAAAAAAACATTTTAATTGAGCAAACTACGCATAATGGCATTTAATCTAAATAATGTAATAATTATGGACGTAATTGTTGTCAGACAAAAATTGACCAGTTTCATAAAGCCCAAATGCATTTATTTCATTAAGTTGTAATGGTGCTGGAAGGCATACATCTTAGTTATAAAAGTTGTTGTCATAAAATGTTCACAAACATATCCTGTTTATGTCATACCAGAAACAGATAAGATTTGAACTCAATTTCAATATTATTCTCGGACTTGTGTTGACAAAATCCAAATTTCCATCTGCAATAAATTACATTTAAAAGATAAAGTGTGGTCGGTTTCGGGTTGAATCCATGAATAAAATTATGATTCATCAGTGGCGTTTCCAATTATAGGGGTGATTCATTTTAATTCTGCATCCAGGGTAACAAATAGCAAAGATAGCAAAATATGGCGCATATCTTAATAATCATTTGATTATTAGAGTACACATTTTTATATTATATATTGTATGTGTTGCATGCATCTTTTAATCTGGATACTGAATGAAATGCAGTCACCAGTGTTGCTTTAGAATATAAGAATTACGTTTTACGAACGAAAATAGGCGTCACGAAAATTAGTTGTATTGCGTACGTGTCATAACACAATGGATTATATTAACATATTGTAGATTATATAAAATTCTTATAATTTAGTTTTTTATTTCTCAGATCACATACATTTAGTGTCAAACGGAACTGCAGCCGACTGAGAGATCAGGTTAACGATATATCCTATTACAATAACTGCAAATTGAACTGTTAAGTAATGTCGTAAATACCCATTTGGCCCAGTCGCCTCATGATATTTCCTGGTTTAAAGCATTGCCATTTGCCGTGATTGCACCATTATTTAATACATTTGTACTTAAAGGGCCTACAATATGAAACAATAAGCAATAAGATTGTTTTGGATAAAAACATGATATTTAGTAAGTGATGCAAACAATACCTAATGAGTTAAAAAAAACATACTTATAATGTTTGGTTATATAGTGATAAAAGATCCATTTCCATGTATTTTAATTATATGAGTATTTAACCTTATATACGGTTTCCCAACCATTTCAATTTCTTGAAAAGAATCTGCATATCCCATTTCGCAAACAACCACATAAGAATGTCCTGATCATGTAGTTTTACGTCCCGACGCAAATAGGGCGTCGCTATGTAGAAATCATACCTTTAAATGATGTCTTGACGTCTTAAAATAATGACGTGACGCATTAACACGTCCTGACAACGTCTTTAATTAGACTTTGTCACGACGTATTATAAAATACGTCCGTATGACGTCGTAAATATGATATATCCTTTACGAAACGACATCTAAAAATTACATATGGCAAAATTACACCTGGGCTAAATATAGAACCATAAAACGACGTAAATAAATGACGTCAAATATACGTGAATAGAACGAGCCTTTGCCGATTGGGAAGTACAATGCAATGACAATTTGAAAGCAATTTGATATATCTTTCATTCTAACAGTCACATGACCAGGATGTTAGACCGCAGTAGCCCTTAGCAAAATTAAATTAAGAGATTGTAAAATATAAAATCAGTCCGAATATTTGTTTCTTGAAACTCGTTCAAATCGAGCAGCAGCTGCCCGTCGTCAGCTTCCGAAATCCCAGATTCCATTAGACTCGAGTTGTCTCGAGATGATCCGCTGCATGAAAAAACAATGCGATTGCTGCACTCAAGTGGTGTCAGATACAGTGTGAAGGAGGAGACAGACTTCTTAGAAAATTGGCACCAACTGTACCAACTGAGATGTTTTGTGGATTTTTTCAGTGGTTCCTGATTGCAGCTGAGTGCTATGCATAGAGTAGATCGTTTTTGACATTTGGGTCGTTACTGCTGTTAAATGACTACGTGGGGCCCTGTTTTTAATTAAAAATAAATAAAAGTAATCCTACATGCATAAATGTACAGCAGTTAATCACATAATGAAAAAGGTAAGAATGTTGTATCATGATTGCATGTATCTTAAATATATAGAGATATACGGAAAAGTAATTTATGATCTTTATTTTGTAGTTGCCTTGTACATTGCTTATGTAAATGCAATTCAAACCCTTATCTTTATCGTCATATTCGCATAAAATATTTGTCTAATATTCATTGTGGATTACTCTAAATTCAAATTCGTATCACTCTTGATGTAGATTGTTGAATATCGCCATAATATTTAGAAATGACACGGCCAATTTCCGCACTAAACGTAATCAGCAATGGAATGATAGCGTCAGTCTTTGCATATCCGCAGTTGACGCAGTTGACGACAAGGATTCAGCAAAAAAAAAAAAAAGGTTGCAGTAAAGCACTTGATTGGACTTAGCGAACTTAGCCTAAATGCAGGCTTACCAGAACTCAAACCATCAAATCATAAACATCTCTATTGCTGAATCTGAATGCTGCATTATCTTTATGGAATGTGTTTGCTATTGCAAAAAAAAATCTTATATTAGGCGCGGAGCTACATAAAGACACGGGCGGTGGGCGCCGCAGATCGGCCCTTATTTTTTCTTCATTGGCGCTTACCGGTTCTTTTTTTCTTCATCCGCCCTTGGATTAACTGTTTTATTTTTTGTATGCTGAAAATCCCTTTGAATTTGAGCATTCGGATGGTCATCAAACATGTTCATTTCCTATATTCTCCTTCAATCGGTTTTGATTCAGGTCTTCTCCATCCCTTCCTAATGCCCCTTCTTTATTGCTACAAACCCACAAGACACAATATAAACATAAATAGACCAGCGCACAAGTTGCATTATACATGTTCAATACCCATATCGCGCCAATAAATGTCGCATTAGATAAAATGCACATCCATGATCACGCCCTCACGTTGGCTTTACAGCTTCCGATGTGAAGAAGGGAACATTAACTGGTGACACTGATTAGGAATTACCGTCATGGCCCTGCCATCAAAGCCCATCATAGCCCTAACCCCGTAGGCTGCCATCCCGTTGTCTGTTTATTGTTATATGCCATAATCATTGAGAGAAAAAAGGTTTCAATATGGAATCTACATTTATATATCAATCCTCTATCCGAAATTTGAAGAGTAAGTTTCCTTATTCTTGACCTTGACGGGAAAACATATGAACCCGCCCCCACGCCTCATGATTGAAAAAAAGTATGATATTATTTGGTCAATTAATACATTTAAGTTGGTGTTTATTGATAGCTACTACAATATTCATTTCGAGGACATTTTCAAATGTTTTCAATCAGTGCTGATACGAGTGGTGTAGATTCTACTCAATCTAGTCTGTAAGTTTGTTTACTCGGACACGATTGTTATGGGTGAAAGAATGGTCAAGCAGCTACCAAGATAATTCAATCACATTATTATTATTCATTGAATCGACGGTGTTTGGTACACTTTGACCTAGATCCTTTGCAATCGAAATCGTTCTCTTCCAGTACCAAACTCATAAAACCTGATTCCAAACGACACATTTACTTTTTTTGTTGTTTTTACTATATTAACTTTGGCACCGTAGATTGCAAGACACCATCTTGAGACTGCATAAAAAACCAAGACGGATATACCAAGTTGCCGAACTTCCGTTTTAGGAAATAGGGGCTTAAGGCTTTGCCATCATTAAGAAAATAAAACAACAAAACCAAACCCTCCTTTTTTTATCCAACACATCGCGTGCTGCCCGTAATTCGGTCATCAGAGAGGGACCTTATTTACTCGCGTGCCAAACTAAGCGTATCTGCGACTGGCACAATTGAAACAGAAGAGGGAAATATGTGTCAAAAGTCGGACAGTATTGCACATACTCTGGCTAAATGGCAAACTTTGCCTAGAATGGCTCGATAATGACAAATCCGGGAATCAAAGGTCCAAGGACTTTGAAACAGTCTGCCTCAAATTGCCGCAATCAGGCAAGGGTGGTATTATGAGGGGTCTCTGCAACCCGTCGCTAAAATAAAATCGAACTCGTTTTTGGCCTATATCTATAAAAAAAATAGTAGAGTTCCATATTGCGCTATACCATCGGTGTGTTATTTCACGGGACATAAGGGTCTTTCGTAGTCGTGAAACAAAAACAAATTTTGCCAATAATAATTATTCATTTTTATTTATTTTAATTTCTTGATTTCAAACATGGTGAAGACTTATGGTTCTCCATCAGTCTATTTTTATGGAGTCTAGATATCTTATTTAGTTTAACTGGATGAGTCCAGGACCCATATTTATTACATGGTTAGGGTGCATTTCTTAAAGAAATGATAGTGAAAGGCTAAGATGCACGGAAAAGATGTACTGCATCTAAGCTCTTCTTCTGATTACAATTTTAACCAGCTGCATACGTAAACAAATGTTCAGAAAAAAATCAAATATTCGTAATAAACCAATATCAACATGGATATATGTTTGAATCATTGATGTCAAATGGATGATTATTTTATCCACGATGATTAATGTACATAAATATCACTTAAGTTATCCTTATTTCTGATTCAAAATGAAAATATTGTATTATCGCCCAGCAATGACACTGCATAAAAACATCTGTCAAACAACCGTTTTCCATGTAATAAAGGGAATACAATATTCAGATGCAGGATAGGAAGATGTTTATTGCACTCAGGGAGTCGAAGTGGATGCACAGATAGTGTGACCTTCAACTCCCATCGTGCAATAAACATCTACCAATCCTGCACCTTCATCATGTATTCCCATATTTCCGCTTTTACCTTAACCTTAACCTTACGCTTTCCCCTACCCTTTTACATTGGTTTTAAGGGTCAGGTTAAGCTTAAGTGGGCGGAGAATATGGGTCCAGTCTATATTGTGTGCATACTGCGTGTATCAATTTATGTTAAGATACACATGGAACATTTTATATCACTTCTTTATTGGTATTACCTAGCAACCTCAAAGAGACAACGATTCATTCAATCAACCTAAAGCAGTCAGTGAGAAACATATATAATGGTAAAACGAGCCACCTCAGAGCCATGAAATAGGTTTTCTTTAAAAAAGCAAGACGTTACGTGCCTATCGCCCTAACGACGTTCTCAAAGGAAAAGTGCGCAATCAAGTTTGGGATAAATTAAGGTGGGTGAATGGTCGGTGCCAGTGATGTTATTTGGGCGAAAGGCTATGACACGCCTTTAATCATGACAAATTGCGGGCCCTTTTCTTTACGTTCTTTTGAAACCCAGTTGATTAAAAAAATGCTGCGATAAAAAGGGCAGCGAAAATAGATGGTTGATTGGTCTAAAATATAGATGTTTAACTGTTTTAAGTATGTTGATAATTATAATGATCTTGACCTACAATGTTATAGAAAATTCTATAGAGAACGTTTGCTATTAACGTTTTTGAACGTTTTCAGCGACATCATTCGTAAGCTGTAAACGAGTTAATTTATGAAGAGCACCCCACGAGCTGTTCCCCCAAAAAGCTGTTCCCCACCAATTTCCAGCTGGCTTGGAAATTTAGAGAAAATTCATTCTAGCTTGGAGATTTGAGCAGTTTTAGGAACACCTTTTTTGATGATTTCTTAATTTTAACAATCAGTAGTGAGAATATTTATTCTAAAATTGATTAAACTTGCTTGGAATAGTCTAATAAATTGGTATGTGCAAGATATGATATATAATTAGGTTATTTTCAACATTTCGATTTTCGCAAAAGGTGTTCCCTTTCTGTTCCAAGCTGTCTAGAAAAGGTGAAACAGCCCAGCTGGCTTGGAAAAAAGGAACACCTTTTTGCAAAATTTAAATGTTCAAAAACCTTTTTTTTTGTTCTTCGTAATTGTAATGTTGGTCTAAGTCGATTTTACAACTTTTTGAAAAATATGTCGTGGAGTGCCCTTCATTTATATTGAAAATTCATACATAATTCGAAACGAGTAACTCTTCAAGGAGATCAAGTTGAATTTGAATCACGTTTCATTGGCGTTCTTGTTCGAAATTTCAATTACCCTTTAAAGGAGAACAATAACGCTCCTCCGATGAAAATAGCGAAGGGTATAAAAGAGTCGGTGACATCGATACTATATCGATGATATCGTTCTATGACAGGGCTCGTGGTGGTTACAATGAACAAAAATAATGTTGTTCTTATCAAGATTGGTTAAAGAGATGGTCAGGATTCTGATAACCAAACCTAATTGATACATCAGCTTAGCAAGAGCATATTGAATTCCATATTGAAATGAATACTTGAGTATCTAGAATCTATGCTTTAATCATAAGAATTGTATTTTGTTGAAATCTTAGGAGTCCCGTATTCCAGTAGATACCATATAACTTTATATCTTTTAAAACATATATCGTCTATACACCAACAATTTGCTTAATTCGCCAATGCTGATCAGGCAAAACAGAATACAGCAATTTGAACGGCTCACAATTTGTGCAAATTACCAAGATACTCAACCCTGAGTGCTATTCAGATAATTTCAAGCATTTGCTAGTTTATGATGCTCTGATCTAAAGGATTACATCTATGGATGATTTTCGTTTTACAAAGCTGTCTCGTTTAACCCCTCTTCAGACGTTAAAGAACAGAGTTTGAAAGTGTAGTTGAATTTACTTTGTAAATCAATTTATGATTTTTACCTAGTTCTTTTGAAATACAAGTGTAAGTCAACGACATATGTGAATAATCGATTGTTGAGGGTCAGTTCTATCTAATGAGCAAATCTACAAACAGAGCTATAAATATTTCTTTGCAAAGTAAAAGCAATTATGTGTTTTACATAAATATGTTTCTCTTTCATATATGGCGACAGATTTTCATAACAATTAAGGAAAATGATATATTCATTCGCTAGCGAAATTCTTAGGACTTAATCGATTTCGAAAATTGTTAATATATGTACCCTAACTCAGACGAGAGCTAGCTAGTCTATAGCTTTATCCATGTTGTTTTTGTTTTAATAGTTGACCAAAGCGAATTTGGGGCGTTGAGTTTTGGCGAGTTAGGGGCGGTTACATTAAGATAGCGATAATCCTGTCGCTACATAGATTTTCACTGTTTTTCTTTATGTTTGTGAAATCGCAAGGAACGACAGGATTATCACACCTTCAATTTTATACATAAAGAAAAACAGTGAAAACCGTAGCAACAGGATAAAAGCAACCGCTTCCTTAATCCGGTATCCCGATCAAATAAAATGATGTTTTGAAATGCTACAAACACTTCATCCGTCTTCAAACTAGAGGAATAATATGTATTCACAAATTTATCAAGTCTATCGACAAGTCTGTTTATACATAAAATTGACTCAGCTAGTAGTACACTGCCAAAACAAAAAAAGGCACTTAGCTAATAACATGCAATTAATAACAACCTCAACTTATAATACTTAAAAGAAATAAAATTTGCAAGAACATTAAATGAATAACTTGAAGACGTTGTCGTTCTTTAATTTCCTTTCACTTGAATATATAGATAAACACCATGCTGACAAACCAGTTGAACCTACAAAATTTGATTGTTCAGTTTTTTCCTTAAATGACAGGAGGCGACCTTAAGAGACCTAACGACAAACTGTTTTTCGTAGATAAGTCCTTAGCCGTACTTCTCAAATAATCAAAAACACATTAAATCCTTATTAATTCACTCAATAAACCAATCGTTTGAAGAGGATGACATCGCCTGGTTTCTTTTTCATACATGCGAAAAAAATCCAATATTCAAATCGATGCACGCATTTACTGGCATTTCGTGACAAGGTGAATTCTGCACGATGAGCAAATAATGCAGCTTTAACAATATTACACTACATTTTGATCAGCAAACCATCACGAAGACAACTCAACTACATATATGTTCGACGGCTCAAGTTATATTCGAATTGACTTCCGATTAGGTTAACTGATGCTACGGACGTTTAATGCTGTGTTACTTAGGTCACGTACATTCTGATTCGATTCCGAGTATAGTGACACTAATTAATATTTTGCTATTCGAAAATTATCAGCAAAACGGTGTCCTTGCAAGATCAGCCATAACAACATCGTGATGATTTACAGCAAAATGTACGTTACTCAAATTGTGATTGTTATCAACCAAACAAACAATCAAATACATATTTGCTAATTTTAGACTTATTGTAATTGAGCAACTTCGAAATTATTGTGAACTATACTCGGTTAGTAATGCATTTTAAGCAACTGGAAAGTTGAGAAAGTTTAGGATTATCGATTATTGGAGGATCATAAGAATACATCTTCTTGGTTTGAATATCTAATGAATCAAACAAAGGTCTATGTATCATAAATATTCGGTGTGTTTTTTAACAACCAAGGCGTTACAACTCTTACTTACCTGATCGTGTTGTGCCGACATTCTCGAGCAACGACTTCTTAAGGTCCCCCTCGACGTCCGGATAGATCCGCCCCTGTCTTACATCAAAGCTGTTTTTGGCTTTCAGGTGCCACCCTAGTGCACTTATGAGCAGGAAGCATAGCGTTTCCACGATGTCACTCTGGCCGTATGAATCATAGAGAATCGACAGTTTATTCCAGTTGTATGTCTGCATAATGAGGTCAATTTGTAAGGCGACGTCGTTGAATGTGGCCCCCACGCGACTCAAGGTGCCGTATTCGTTTTGTTTATTGGCGCCAAAATCGTGCGCCATGCCACCGGGCGATATAACGGGCACATTCCAATGCGGCGCATAGCGGGCCACGGGCGCCAGGCTGTAATCACAAACGGGGCCCAGAAACACATTTGCTTTCTTCTCTTGTAAGAAATCAAAGGCTGCCAGAGGGGCGTTGACAGAGTTGCATCGCGAATCCGCGTAATTACTCCGAATGGTCACATTGGGTAGGATCGACTGTGTCACTTTGGTTATAGCATAATCAATCGCTGGTTCTATGCGCCGTCGCGAAAATAATCGCTCATCGTCATCGGGTGCGAAGAACACCAGTTCTATGACGTCATTGTCGTCGTTCATTGTGACGTCATTGGTTTGTGTGTTCTCCTCTGAGCTGACCATAAACTGGAGTGGGGCCCAAGTGGCCATGAGAACAACAAACAACCATGCATATTTATGGCGATCCATGCTCCTTGTATATATATACTGGTGCTTTACACCTTTCCTGTGCTTATTTAGTCAGCTACAAAATCCCAAGGTTGGGTAAACAAATCATGTGCTGTTTTATCCAGATGTGTAGCATTGAAGAAACGTTTAACGTGGATGTAAATCTGTATCGTTAACCAAGTACGAATGTATAAAAATCACGGTTATTATATTTGATAAGCATATCATATAAAATAATGTTGATTTTATAAGTGGGTGTGAACCGGTTAAGGTCAGACTTTATAGGCACAAGTAATATATCTGGAAATAAATTAGTTTGATAATGTTACGTGAATGTGATTATTCGCTGGATTTTTTAATAAATACTTTTTAGTTACAAATAGCATATCGAATATTAAAAACCCTAATTGTTATTTTTATAAGAGTGCGTATACAGAATGATTAAACCTGACCTACTTTACCAGTCTAAATCTTCGTCCATTTTCATTACTTTGAAAAGTCAATAGATTTAGTTTCGTGTGCAATTGTGGGAACGAGAATCGGATAGAATAAAAGTTTAACTTAATAATGAGTCATTTATATCAATATATAAATTACTAATTTTTTACCAAGTCACGTTTTACTTATCAATATTAAGAATCTATATTTATCCTATTCCAAAATAACAATAAACCCCAAAACTGCCTGGGCTACAACGTGAAACCTCCAGCGAAAATTATCCAGCGAATGTCAATTATATCCTATCCTTATTACATTGCCTGAACCTGGTTTACTTTACTCATCAAAAGCAGGATTTAGTGACATTTGATTTGCTTTGATCGATGAACCCATAATATTATCATCGGAGGTTGCAACACAACGATCGCAAATTTCACCACTTTCTGGAAAATATTTCAAAATTTTTCTTCGCCCATACCTGGTGTGATATTTAATTATAAACGCAATCTATGAAAATGTAATTAAACAGTATATGCTTAATTGAATGGTTAAACTTGTCAAAAAATATCGGACCCATCACACCCAGGCAAAAGACTCCTGTAAATAATAACCGTACGCTAATAGCATCAGTGATATCTGTAAACACTATTTCTATGATTACTAGAAATATCATTAACCCAGGACAATGTTCTTGTGTATCTTATATTACTACGTTAATGTGATAAGTAACTTGCTTTCGTGCCCCAGCCCATCAAACAATTAGGAAACCAGTATTGTAGTTATACCCGTTAAGCCAGCCGAGCTAACATGTTTGGAATATAACTGAAATGATTATTAAATAGCTATGAAATAAATATCCATTTCTCTTTTTCAGCACATTTGAAATTCACATTTGGTTTACAGAAAAACAACTTTAAACGTATAAGATATGACTTGAAATAAAATCTTAACGATTCAAAGCGGTAAGGGTGATGTTTGGTTAGTATATATGAGCAAAATCTTGAAATTACTTTACTAGATGTTTATAAGATTATAGCGAGTTTCCTATTTTTAAGACCTGAATATCCATAATTTAAAATACATCCATATAATTCAAGTACAATTCTTATAACTCATGTATCCATTTAAATAATGGGCTTTATCAAAATATATCAACTCATGTATCCATTCAAAACGGATCCTGAACAGTTCAAAACAACGGTTTTTATTTAGCAGATTGTATCTAAAATAAAGTGTCACTTTTATTCACTTTTTAACATATATTATAGATTCATTATCAAGAGATATGCATACTACATGTACCTCTCTCCAGATACTTTTTACAACTTCGGAGTTAAGTGTTGCCATATATTAATGGAATTGAATTTTTCACCGGAGTAAGTGGCTTATAATATCATTCAAATATACTTTGTTATCCAAACAACTAATTTGCGCTTTCAATTATTGTCACTATGGCTGTTTTTATATTTTGCCAGGTTTCTTAAGTTAGTGACCCTTTTCATTTTACCTCTTAATACATTTTTGTATCTTTATGCTTTGATTTGAACGGTCACTCACTTCATCTAAATCCCGATTATCGCAGTTTTAGAGCTTAACGTATTGACAATATAGTGTTAGAAGACTTTTATTATTATATCGGTTGATCAATATTGATAAAGCAAAAGGTTTGCAACAAAGCTAGACAGAGAGAATAGCCACTGGGCGTCCGATTTAGGTGATATTTCATACTCCTCCTTCTCGGTTTGATCGAGAACTAAAGTATTTTAGTATTTTATTGGAATGATCACACACCATTTATCCATGGAATGAACGTACTTTGCATTTTTATCAATTATCCTGGAGACGTTTAATGAATTTTACAATTATACATGTCTTATTATTTTTGCATAAACAAACTTAAATCAAGTTTATTAAAATATTAGTAATAAATGGATCTGACATAGCCTTTTACCCTATTCCAAACGTTTAATATTTATACATATCCATTACGCTATGCCACCCTTACTCCAATTGAGCCATCAGCTATCCCTGATGGAACGGCTTTTTATCTATGACCCCTACGAACTTATTAAGCGTCCGTTCTTTTTTAACTGTCGTTATAGTCGCTTCATCAGTGCCACTTGGATATTTTGTCCTCATCGCTCTTTGCTTCGTGTTCTTTTATAGCCCCGAAGGTAGGGTTTTTTCTCGACATGTTTTCAACCTGGTGACAAGCGTTTTATGGACGAAGCGTCTATTCGAATCTATTGTCTCTTTAGTTTATTTTGATAATTAATGATTAATCAAGAATGGGTTCAGGTAAAAAACCGTCATATTTACATTATAGTTGCACTGATCGATTATTTTCACTTTTGCTCGTGATTATAAAAAGAGCACAATTTAACAAGTATCCTTCAATTACCAACATTTATATCCTTTTGTGATAAAGAGACCATTATCCCGCTGCAAAATATGGCTAATTTCTAAACAACCTTATCCTTAAAATGATAAGTTTCTCTGTGATTACATAGTTATTCTTAACATGTAAATAACGAGTCAATCTATTTTACGGTGATAATCATTACTATTTTTTTGCGCTCGGCAATTGCGCCGGTCATAAATTGTTTCCAAAAAGAGGCAAACGCACATGCTCTGGCATATAGAGTCTCAAAATCAGGCGAAGCGCGGAACGAGCGCTCGCTTCTCTTAAATCGCTTGCATTTACTGCTTCTACAGTGACGCACGGAGAGTTTGATCAGATCTTAATTCAATGGATTCCATTACTACATGTTCACATGCAGTTAAGCTTGGTATTGCGTTATGGGCTCAATGGGAGGGGGTAAGGATTTTAATCATGAACACCCTAGTAGGGATTTCTTATCCCAACTTAAATTTCCCCGTTGACTTCAGTGATGAAATTGGATATTAAGTCGTATTATGCTTTTTTACCATATTTTGGTTAAACCCGTTGTAAATGCCATTTTATATTTTTTAAACAATTTAGAATGTGTTTGAAACAGTGTCATTTACATAAATATATGTAAGTCATTTAAAACCCTACATTAATGTCGCCGTTTCTTTCTGTTTATTCAGTTATATCCATATGCATCGTTCTGTAATTATCTTATAGATTATTTTTCAGGAGCCAAACATAACCTTACTCACCTTTGGTTTTGTTTGTTGGCGACACATGGTTTAATTTATTTTATAATGTTTTCATCTTTGCACTTTAATGCATTTCATTTGTATCTTGTGAATAGAAAAGAAAGACATATTACTGATAACAAGTGATTTTCTGCTAATTAGCTTATTCAAATGCGAGTGTATCCTGTAACGTTAATCAATACATTTCATCAAAGATTAAATATTTTGAATCATGAATATGATGCTTATAGTAATTTTAAACCGCATACGTCTATATGTGTATAGAAGCTGCTTATTGACAAGCTCAAAGCGCCTACTAGTACTCAGCCCTGTTAGATTTTTTCAACAAACATTTGTATTTTATATGTTAATATAAATAATATACACACGAAATACCCACTCAGCAAACAACCTCCTAAGAACGTCATGATCACTTAGTTTTACGATACGACGTCCGCGACGCAAATAGGACGTCAATGCGGTGTAAAAAAAATGAGACGCCCTGTCATTGCCTTAGAATGACGTCTTAACGACGTATTCAAATGACGTACCGTTTTAACACGTTCGCAAAACGTCGTTAACTGGACGTCGTGGTGACGTGTGATTAAAGTCGTCCTTATGACGTTGCAAATATGACGTACCGGTTACGTCCCAATGTGACGTTGTAATGACGTGGTATTCTGGACGGGACGTGATTCGACGTTGCTATAGGACCCCAGTTGAGGACCAACTTACGGATTTAACTTGCTATTAAATAGCAATGCGAGTACCCCTCGAAAATGGAAATTTTAATTTTCGACAATTTTCACTTTGACATATGTAGTTTTAAAATTGGAATATGATAGTTCGATCAGTTGAATATCTTTTTTTTTTCGCCAAAAATGTTTACATGTGATATTTATATAAAATATATTTTAGATTTTTAAATAAAAATGCACCAGCAATTTAAATAACGTCTTTAAAACATTCATATGCGACGAAATGCGGACGGCTTTGGGACGTCGCCTTTAATGTCTTAAAGGACGTTTTTCACTGAACGTCATTTGGAGGTCAGCTATATACGGCGAAGCGACGTCTCAAAATTCCGTCCGCCAAAATTACAACTGGGCTCAATATAGGACCAATAAAGGACGTGCATAACTGACGTCAAAATGACGTGAATATGACGAACCTTTGCCGAGTTGGTACAAGCATTTGTACATGTATTTCTAATACATATATCAAGCGCATACAATATATATGATATTGCCTTTTGCCAAGTTAACGTGCTTATAATAGCTATTTTCTTATTCATAAATTTGCAATTATCACTTTCGGGATCTATGTACATGTAGGTACCTACCAATCCCAAATATTAAAAACGGATGGTTTGATAACGACATTATTTTTCTTATGTTTTTACATTTAATTTATATTTGTTTTATTGAATTGATATTGATATTGCTGATTTAAGATTATGTGTATCACATAAATCAAGAATAAGGCTTTCAAAATATTCGTAGTTAATCTATGGTGTCTCTATTAATAACATAATCATACATGTATGTTATGATGCATTTATTAGTTTTATTTGTTCGAGCAAAGTACACATGTTGTTTATAGTGCTAATAATCACAATATTACACACTACATAAATATGGATAATAAATAAGATATGTCTAAACTGTCTATACATACATGTAATTGATCGATAATTTCAGTTTGCATTGTACCATTGAGCCTCTGAATTTTAACTTTTTTTTGTTTTGAAGATGCCGTTATTATTTTTACGTACTTGTCATGTATATGTTGCAGCGAAACATTGATTTAAGCGAAACTATATTTGCGCTAACGAAAGATTGATTTCTCTGATGATGTAAGAAAAATAGTCTAATTAAGATGCTTTTGCAGCTATAACTTTGGATTTGGTCTCAAATAATTAGTTTTCATATATATTTTGATACAATTATGTGTATTAGTGACATAAAGCACACTACCAGAGAAGATTATCCGTCAGTTGAGTCATGAACTTAACTTGGGGATTAATCCGCTTATTTCAATTACATCTTTGAGTTGAATTCCTTAAGAGCTTTTGATAGATTAAATAGATGACCTATGAATTCACCTATGGATATATTGCTATACATATGTATGAGATAAACTGTAATAAAAAGCTTAATATACAACATTACGACACAAAATATTTACATAATCAGAAAAATTAATCTTACGCTAGCGAAATTAAAGTTTCACTGGCAATTAAAGTTTGGGTCAATATGAATCAAAACAGAAAATCAATATGAAATCTATCAATACATATAAATGAAGAGAAACAGTTTGAATGAACATTTTCAATATGTCCGGATATCCTCCCCTAGTCAAAATCTTTCCCTCGAATTCGTTGCAGAATCTATTAATGCTAAAAGCTAAATGACATTTCTTACAACAATTGATTCTATTTCTAAGGGTACTCCAGAACAGATCATATCTTTTTTACATAATTCGATTGCAGGGAAGAGCACATTTGAGAATCTCACATGAATTGTTTTGTTTTATGGTTGTGCAGATGATGTTTTTAACAAGATTGGATGCCTTATCATATAGTTAAATCTAAATCAACATATGAGAATGTATCCATATATAAAATGTAAATTGAGCGCCAATTTCGCATAAATCATAATAATTTATTGACTTGCATGATCCATAAGTAGCATTCAGACAATCAACGAGGGCGCTTCATACGATGTAAAAAGCTAAACAAATCTAATTAGCATTACATCAAGTACTTACCATGCAGGTGACAACAAAACGTGAAAACAACCTATTTAAGACGCAACTCTATCCCCATCCCTTACTATAGAAGTCTAACAGACACTAGCAAACATACACAACTGGAATTTAAATTGAACATGAAAATGATAAATCCCAAATCTGGATGCATATGTACCTGTCTACTAATTCAGTGAATGTACAAATACCCACAATATGTCATTATTGCATATAATCAACTTTCTTATAAATCGGGGTCAGCATTTTCCATTGCCGGGCAATGCTTCTTAAAGCTTTGCCAGACCAAACAAACCATGACGGTCTACGGATCGAGGCAGACATCGATTGAATCCACTGCCATTCCACTTTGTCCTGGATTTCCTTTGAAAATCGGACCCGTTGTCTTCATTTTTGTCGCATTCAATATTCATGAATATGAACAACGGTATATGGGACATTGTCCTACTCATACTATTCATCAGCTGATAAAAGGCAGCGTAGAACTCACTCAACTGTAAACGGTAGCGTTACATCATGTTCTATTTTCAACGTCTTCAAAGAGGTCAACCGGCTGCCTTATTCGATTGCCGATTCATGTCGCTTCGTTATGGCGTCTCCTTGATGAAAGAGCACGCGATGAGCAATGTTAGGACGGTTATTGATTTTCACAGATTAAACTAGATGGTCTATTTTTACGGCGGTAGTTTCTCTTTTTATACAGCATGATCCATTGTCTTTGTTTCATTGCACCTTAACCTTATCCATGTCAAACCATGGGAATAAAATTCAAGTTTAACGTTAAGGATGAACGGAGCATATTGATCAGTAAGTAAGTTCGTGTGATTTCAATCTTGATTGCAACAAAAACCTGTTTTCAGCCAGATTGCAAAGTAAGTTTTATCAATATGGACACACCTAAGACGATAAGTTCTTACCTGTACGTTTGTGGTTAAAATCAAACTATACCAGAAATTAAGTGATAATTTACTATTCATCTCAATTATCTTTTATAAAACATAGCTCTTACATTTGTCTGCCCTTGACTGAGAGTCGACAAAGGAGCATATTTCTGTAGCTATTTACATTTGAATGTCATTGTATCTACATAATTGATATATGGTAATAACGAGCTTTAATAAATAATGTTAGAATATATCAATGTATATTTCTGTTTTATTGTAAGTCTTAATTATAATGTATTTATGGGACCGAGTGCAATAAGTAATCAAAGAGAATATGTATAACTTTATTCAGATATCGCAATCTACATTTCTTATTGGCTTGGCTTCCTTGTTTATCTGAACCTCTCAACAATATAAACCTGGTGTTAAATATGTGTGAGTAACCCTTGGTTATATTACCGGTATTACCTATAGCGACCGGGTACATACAAAAAAAAAAACAAATGTAACCAACTGAAACGCAGAAAATTGGTATATAATATAGTAAACGCTGTGAAATATCTACCGTTTACTTTATTTTATACAAAGATTATGCGTTGCTCTAAATATCTTGTTGGCGGATGGACGCACCTTATCTCGGGTTGGCTTTTAGCACCACTATTTGTAAGAATCGTTCCGAAATTTACAGGGCTTGTATCAAGTGTTTGACCCGTGGCCAACCATTAGCAATATCCCACCAAGTGTTTGCGCGATCTCAACAATGCCAAATCCTCTACATTTCCTACGACGAAAGGGCCAAAAGGACGGAGCACCTCTCAGGAGTAATGAAGATCCATTAGCTTCCACTTGAGAGTGGACATTGCGACAAACTCGCGACGACATAATCCGAAGCAAGGATGTACGTTTGCGTGAGCCCAATACGCTGGTTGCGGTTAAGAGATATCCAGCAATACATCTAGTCAATGCGATTTCCATATGAGATATAATCAAGGCGAAAGGTGCATAGATAATAGGGAATATACAATGTATATAAATGCTTTAAGCCATCTCTTTCCTAGTTTTCGTTGAATCACCCACATGGATATTTGAATGTAATACCCACACGAATTGTTGAGGCTGAGCTGTTTTCTCTCCTTTTCTTGGAAAACTAAGTTAAACACTGTCATATCTCGCCTATACACACTCTTTAATGCATTCATAATCGTATACAAACGTTTACCGGAATTCGCTACCAACAAGGCACTTTGGATCCATTACCATAGTTTCGTTTAGCATACACAATAAAACCCGTCTCGTATGGCAATCATCGCAGCCGTGAAACCAAGTGCCATTAATGGAACCATAACACTAAATACATAAGGCGTCGACAGATTGGTTGCAATGTGTGTGCGATGGAGGTGAATGAGATGTTTCAGGAATAAACAACAATTAAGTTAACTCGTGCATGTATATATCAAATTATAAATGAGTCTGGTATCAACTGTTTTAAGGCCCTCTTACCCCCTTAAGCACTGTTCAATCAAAACTTTATTATTACAAAATAACTTCTGACCTTTGTTGAATTCGTTACTAAATCATAATTTGACGCATAGGACAGAAACATGCAGTATGATTAATATGATGCGGTCCGATTCACCTGCGATCGCTAAAAACTGAAAGAAATTACAGTTTTATATTTATAACCAGTCATATTTTTCAAACTTTTGAAATCATTTGTTAATTTAGCAGCGATCGCAGAAGTGCCTGACCGCACCATTACTCACAGAAAATGAATCTCTTAGGCACTTTTCAATGTACTTTTATTAATCACGAGTTATGTTTCCTGGCGTCTCATTAAGTTTTCCACCTGATCAAACTTATAACGTTACCACCCTTTTATATATGGACCCTTCAATTGTACAAGAATTCACTTTCATGATTTGCGTGACAAAAACTCATTATATGCACAGCATCGGAGCCAGTACTAAATCCATTATGACACTATGTATGCTCATATCATAATTTTCTTTAATGACACCATAAATGCATGTTTGCAAAATCAAGAGAAGAGAACAAGGATAAAGGATGCATCATTCTAAAGTTTCGATAATGCATTCGAACTTTTAAATGATACGATCGAAAAAAAATCCCATTGGCCAAAATACGTTTGCGTTTGTGTTTTAGAATGTGAAATCAACTTCAGGAATGCACACTAAATGATATGATGAGCATAAATCACATGCATATGTGACACAGACGGAACATCAGCCTAAATCATGTACTCCAATATATCACTGAAAGCTATTTGGTTCATACAATGTACGTAAGAATCTAGATTTCAATTACTTTATAGTCATCTAATACCAAATCAGATTCAGTTTCATTATACAAAGGACGAAGATGATAAATATAGAGTTGTCTTTGTGATGCAACAATATGAAGGTTATTGAGATGCGAATCCCCGGATCTTTTCTCGGTCTCACTGATTGATATTGATTCCCAATTGGTTGGTATAGATAAATAAAAATGAAAGATAGTTGCTGCTGATTAAACATTTTGTTGTAAATTTCATCGAGCGTGTAACCGTATCTTCGGTTTCTCAATGCATATTTGAGAGTCTACATGTATATAGTATTTGGAACAATTTGTGTATTTAATCTTGGATATGATCTTAGTGAATTCTGTCATAGTGTTGCTGGGGTTACTCCTACTTAAACCTCCCACAGGAACCGTCACAATTGACACTTATCACAAAATGAAATTTGTGGTGGGTTCCAACAGCTGATCCGTATTCTATTTAAAGCGCATTATTGTGCATAAATACTATATAATTTATATAATAAATGATTTTTATCAGAATATGTTACGGTTTTTGTAATGTACTTTGTCAGTATGACTGGAAGAAAACATTATCCCGACAATAAAGTGGCAAGCAAACAACATCGAATATGAAGGTTGGTCTAATTATATATAGCAACTGCATTTAGGCAAGTATTCATGCGCGTCATTTTTAGTTTTTTTTTCTTTATCTTTATTTATATTATAAAAGCTCGAGATGTAAACGCAGATAAATAATTTGCAATTTGAAGTGATGAATTCATTTATTAGTTTGATTGGAACTAATTTACATTGTCTTAAACAAAGATGTATTGAATAAACTTACCTTAGTATTTTAGTCGGGCACTAGTAACACGACAGAAGAAAAGCCCAATGGAAGAATAAAAGAAGCTTACCTACAACAGAAAAAACATGACTTTATATAAAATGAAGCATATAATGTTATTTTCATATATATATAAAAGCTAATTAAGCCAATATACCAATGCATTAACGGTTTGTTCCAGATTTTTGAACACCATTGACATTTCATATCGAGGAATCGGTCACCTAACTCGGTCACTAAATAAATGTACAGAAATATTTTGAACGCCCGTCCCCCTGGTTCGCTTTTTTATTTTACACCAATGGCGTCCCCAGTTCAAATGTTTTTGAAGTGATTATCATTTATTTTCTAATAACCTCGTTTTCAAAATCTACTCATATTCTCGAATACGAAAACAACAGCACTGATTACTTTGCAATGTCATAATAACATGGAATCAATTTGTATTGTCTCTCCAGTCCTAACACCGATATCACACATAACCCAGGAGGTTACGCCGCATTGTCAACCCTTTTGCCAATTAAGCCTCAATACTTGGGTCGCCAAAAAAAAACACATAAGCGCCACAAAATCCACATCATGCAGTAGTTGCCTTTTTGCCGAACGCGTAATAATTCTGTTGTCTTGAGTAGCGGCGACATGGCTGTAAAAAGGCACTAGAGATGACATAAAATGCAATGGCATCGATGGCATGCGACATGAAACGGGCCAATTCCCAGGCGCGCTGCTCTTTTTAACGTGTTTCTATCTTTTGTGGTACCTTTGAAACACATGCTTTGATTTGAGGGTCAAAAGCCGCAACTAAAGAGTGACGCATCCGCCTTTTCTATTAAGGGCAATTTTAGATTTGGGACATTTGGAATAGGTATCTAAGGATTTGATTTTGACCTCACCTTTTTATCTACTCAATTATGAATTCATGATGTAAGAAGGAGGATACCTATGGCTTGTTGTCGCTTAAGCCAGACACATTTCATGTTATTCAACCGCAGATTTAAAAATCTGATGGTGCGTTATTTAAAATCTATTTATGAACGTTGATTAGTCTAATCATATAATTACTCTCACGTTATCAGATTCAGCTGTTTCAACCAGCTTAATTAACTAACACAAATATATTTGCTAATGGACGATAGGCGATAGAGAGTTTGAAAAAAAAAACAATATCGTGGGTGCAAGCATGTAGTGCCTCAGCGTTTACAAATGGCGATTTTGAAAGATGTCTGGCAAAACAACTCTTATTAATGAATTGTGTTATTCTCGGTCCTGCAATTAGATTATTCGTAGTCCAGCCCATCAAGTTGTTTCTTTGTCCAAAACAGTATAACATCATTATGCCCAAAATCTGACATTGTATCCACCCTTATACAATAAGACATAGTTGACCATTGTGCACTAAAAGGGTGCGTTTGATGCATGCTATAAAATTCATTTTAATGTGGGTTTTCTACATCATTAAAATTCATTTTAAGCACTGCATACCATACATTTATATGTGCTCATCTGAGTTTGGTATTTGACTGCTCATATCATACTTATCCAGTTCCGAAACATAACAAACTCGTATAAGAATATGGCAATTCCATAACGTTCTAGCAAACGGAGTCTTCAAAATGTGCTCTTTTAGTTTGTTATCAGCCTCTCTAAAAGAAGAATATCGGTACAGTATAAGAATCATCGATGTTATTGAAGTGTTTAACATTTCAGATATGTTAAAAAACATAACGCGGTATTTGATGTGTCAAGCAGTTTGATTTCTCATTTTTTGCTTAAAACCATTCAATTTACTGCTCAAATGTTTCTTTGCTGATTAATATAAGTCACACTTTTACAGTTTCAACTTAATGCGAAACGACTGCACATACAATTCAAAATAGTTGAATATATTAGCTTTTTGTATGATTTTTGGTGTCACATGCTTTTAAACCTATGATAGAAATGTCTTATCTAACATAAGATTATGATCCCAAATTAGAACGCGTGAACTATTGAGAAATCATCACGTTTTTTGAAAAATGATGGATGGTTTAGAGCTATTTTAACTTCAAAAATCAATTTGGCATTTCGATACACAAAAGATTTAATTTTTCATTAAAGGTTACGATGCTTTTATTCTTACACAAGTGTGCGTTTTCGCACGTACAAGAATATTTTTTTAATCTACCCTTGCTTTATTTCGTTTCCATAGCGCAGAAATGCTATTTGTTTCATTCTATTTAAATGTTTCATAGTATACATACAAAAATACATATAACAAATAAATTATAAACTAACAGTTCAATCTTAATTTTTCTCTTCAACAAAACAACCACAAATCTATATCATCCCTTAATATCAAAATGTTGTAAATGCCATGGATCGATGTTCAGAATATGCAATCACACTTCGGCGGGAGACGCACTTTTATTTAGCCAATCATGAACCTGGTTTTACTAATTCAATTACAACTCAGATGGAGGGATGGAGATCCGCCATGAGGTTTTCAGATAGTTCTACGTTGTTTTGCGATATCTTCACATTAAAAAAAGGTGCTTTGTCACAAACCATGAGGAGTTTTAGTATTACTTTAAACATGCCTACACCATTGCAAAACGTGATGGCTTGACGGTCCGTGTACCTACCGTCCATTCGATTTTTTCGACATGGTATTTAGTATAAAAAACGTTTTTGATGTCAGTTTCTTGGTATGTGTAAAGGAAAAAGCAAAAAACAAAACCTTTTAAATATTTTGTGTTTAATGCATAAATAACAACAAAGGAAAAAGCTTTTTCCTTTTTCTTTCTTTAAACATTATGTTCTCGATACAAAAAAGGAGGGGCGCCACCGTCGCAAACACGCGGGAATCACATGGTGTTTGTTTATATCGTAATAATTATTTATAGAAATCGCCCCAACTATATGTGTGCAAGAAATTATCACACATGCACGGTTTCAGTCAAAACAAAACAAAACCACGTGGATTAAACATGTGCGCGACAGTGGCGCCACCCCTTTTTTATTCTTAATGCTCATGCACACAAAACGAAAATGGAAAATGCAAACCCTTTTTGGTATATTGATTTTTCGCGTTATAGCAATGAACATGCAGTGAAGCGTTGTAATTGCTTTGTGCTACTTAAAGCGCGTTAAACAAAGTAGTTGATTGCACAAGTATGTTGTACTACATAGGGTGCACTATGGCACAAATCGATATTTCTCCCCCACCCCCACCCCCCTGAAAGGGGGTGGCGGGGGAAGGGGGGCGTGACCAAATGACGT